>LFYR01000158.1:207908-379452 GCA_001185155.1 Zostera marina | reverse complement strand
AGAATCAGGGATAGCCATACCTTGCGCCCAATAAGTATACTTTCCAGCTATTATCCAGTTAACTAATTGTATTCTCCCTCCATAGGAAAGACATTTCCCACTCCATCTTGCTAGGAGCGCCTTTATAGACTGGATTAGCTTCCAGCACTGTCCAAATGACTTTTTCTTTCCCGTGATTGGTAACCCTAGATATGTTATAGGTAGACTTTTAACAGTAAGTCCTAAGATATTATGCAAAGATTGATTTTCTGCACATACTTTTGAAAAGGTGGAGGAGCTTTTGCTCGCATTTACTTCCAATCCCGAAAACAATGAGAATTTCTCAAGCACCGTTTTAATTGCATTAAGCGATTTCGGATTTGCCTTTGAAAATATGAGGATATCATCCGCATACATGAGGTGAGATATAGAAGTAGCACCATTCACCTGATAAGTGTCTATTTTTTTGTTCTTTACTCCATTCTGTATCAATCTACTTAAAACATCCATAACCATATCAAATAGAATAGGAGATAAAGGATCACCCTGTCTAATCCCCCTCTGGCTTTTGAAGGGAGGCGTTGGAGTCCCTTCCACCAGCACCGAAAAAGATGCAGAGGATATGCAATTCCAAATCATTTTACATAACATAGGAGAAAATCCATACGCTTGAAGAGTGACAATTATAGCCTCCCAACTGACTGTGTCAAAAGCTTTCTTAAGATCTATACTCAAGCAACACCTCTTGGGAGTTCTCTTTCTTCCAAAGCCATGCACCATTTCTAGTAAATCTGATTGAGTAATTATTATGGGGTGCTAATAAATATATAGAGAGTTCTTTATTGATATGTTTAAAATTATTACAAAAGACTAGGAGTAGGAGAGGTGGTTTTCAAGGAATCAATCTCTTCATAATGGACAAGGCACTATTTCTAGCTTGAAATAGCCTGAGGTGATCAGTATCTTAGGTTGCTGAGTGGTCTGAGTGTGGGATTTTTTAGCTTCTGATCTGCCCTATAAGGACTTTATTCTGGAATCATGCATTCATGCGTGCCGTTAGGCTTCTGTTAGCATCTCGAGGTACTAGGGAACTGCTTCCAGGAGCAGAACAAGATGAGTTTTTGAGATTTTCAGGGAATGGGACAATGGGTATCATTGAGAGATACGAATACATGGAAGAATTCACATGAATTTGCAATCTAATATTTGAGATGATAAAAATGGTAATAGTTGATTTGATTTTCAAAAAAATACCCACGCAATGACACAATATAAAATCATTAGCTTGATAAGATATCGTATTCAATATCAAAGATTATAAGCTAACTTTAACATTATCTACTTATGTTAAAAAAAGAAAGATATTCCTATACTTAATAGATAATATCATCTAGTCTTTATGGAAACCAAACCTTGGTGGATTGTCATGAATGGAAATATTTCTAATAGAAAAAGAGCAGTATTCGATAGATTTAATATGAGAGGTTACACCCTCTTATATAATAGACGACCATATTAAGAAACAGAATTATAGAATGGTGTTAGCGCTGTAAAGTTCCTGAGAATTTAACACCTGCCTTATTCTTATTATAGAGCTATGATATAATAATAAACTCTTACTGAGTTATTAGAGTCACACATCAAGGATATGGATGGACCCCGTGTATACGTAATATCCATATCCTCATGTACATTCTCTCGCATAGTGTAAAGTGTAAACTATGGTGAACTTCCTGTATTTAAACATATCGAACGGTACGCTCAATAGAAAGTTTAAAATATCATGAATCAACACAATCACACTACTCACAAAAACACTACTCTCAATAAAAGTTATGGATATTACTAATACCCCACAAAATGCTAATCTCACGGCTTTTAGAAGAAGAAAAAGGTTTTTAAGTTTTTCCTATATCTAGCGGTAAAATAAGTAGATACAGTGCCTAAGGAGGTTGGTCTCCCAAATTTGAACCGTAGTAATCTCCAATGGTAGACACCAACTCTTCCTATGACACTGGTCTGTACTCTGTAGAAGAGGTTGGTGTCCCTGATTACTTCCTTCGATAACTTCTGGTGGTTTGAGAAAGTTTTTAAATACGTGGATGCACTGTGCGTCAGCACCTAGCGTACTTACGCTTAGCCATGCTCAAGCACTAGTTACATTTTTGTAATTATGTGAAAATTCATATATTCAGCACATACTCATAAAAATAGTTTTTTTTAAAGCAACATAAAAATAGTTCGTAATACTTGAAATACGATAGATACTAGGTAGTTCATAATACTGATAATTTCAAGTATTATTAACTTTTTTATGAATATGTGCTAGATGCATGAAATTATATGATTTTTGTACACATTTTCACACACTTAAAAAAATGCTAGTGGTGCTTGTGCGTGCCTAAGCGTGAGTGCACTGGATTCTGGTACAAAGAACATCCACGCATTTAAAACATTAGGTGATCTAATTTCATTTAAGTCCCCACAATTGATGGGATGGAGGAGATAGAGTCAATCCGCTGGAGGAGGTTTCTGAGGGACTTTCCTGTCCTCCCTGAATTTTTTTCCATATACAGAGCTATATAGGATTTCCATACCTTCGGAGTTCCTTAGTTTTAGGCAGATTAATTGGGGATGGTTGATTATTATATCCGCTGTCCAGACATCCTCTAGAAGATCCAAATTAAATCAAGGGATGCTGTGGAAGACAGATTACCATTATCATGTGATGCCCAATCTAGTTCAAAAATTTGTTTGATGTACTGAACTTTTTGTGGTTTGATACTTTGATCTTACTTTTCAAAACAAAGAATACCTCAATTGAATGCTTTCTTGTCAATTCCTTAATCTCAACGTGGGATCCATAGGAATTAAAGCCCCTAATATTATAAATTAGAAAAGGCATTAGGGGTTGGTAGAGGTCATTCTGGCCTAATGTGAAAATGTCCGCACCTCTGAGTATGGACAAATTGAATGGAGATTTTTACCTGACTGAGTCACACTGGAATTTACAGTAGTGTCCTGATACCACCTTGCATTCCCCCCTAAGCCAGACATCACCATGTTGGCAGATGGAGATTTGTTTTCAGATTGTGGACCCGGACCATTGGGAGACAAGACTCTGCTCTGCGATGATCTGGAGGAAACCGGAAAAGATTGATCCTGTTGTAGCAATTTTTCCCACTGTGACCCTTCCTTGAACATACTTGACACCACATTTCTCTGTTTGAATTATTAGATGCATTTTGGCGATATGCACCATTGAATTTTGTCACAACATTTACCTCGGGATGAAGAGAGGTTGCATCTTTCTTCAGATCAAGATCATGATCCAGAATGAGGTATTGAAAATCTATAAACTTTATATTATGATCAAACCTCGTAGTAATTGAAGTTTCGAATGCTTGGAACTCAGATCCTAGCCCTCCCAGCGGGATGAGAATTACTTGGGAGTCTTTGATGATTTCTCGTCAACGTAATTTTCATTAGATATTCAATCATTGATAGATTGCCCATCTTGATTGTATGAAGATTTTGACACAGGTGTAAGAGGCGAGTCTCTGAACCTGATGCAAAAAGAAACTGGAGTGTGGTCCAAATCTCTGCAGAAGTTTTAAGAACAGCAACCTACGGCATTATCGAGGGTGATAGTGAGGTGTAGATCCAGCTTTTGATAAATGAATCCTGCTGATCTTCCAGGGAGTCGTCCACAATCGTGACCTTCCCTTCAATGTATCGGGTGAGATTGAATCCTTTCAGCATGGTATTGAACTGAGCAGACCAGCTCAAGTAGTTTGTATCGTCGAGGACGATACACTTTGGTGCCTACATGTGCAGCATTGCTCCGGACGAATTCAGATAGTCGAAATTTGCGGAAGTTGGATTTTCAGTGTTACTGGCCGATGATACCCATATTAGATCTAGAGAATGATAGATCTAAACAATGACAATGATAATATGATATTTAGAGAAACAGAAGATGACAAATGAATCGTGATTGCATTAGCCACACCTATTCAATATATAGGCTGGGAAAAGTAAAAAGCAGATCTCAATACTACCTTGAGGTAGTGGATAGATCAATATAAAGTAAAGCAAAAAGGTAAGTAATTCTACTTTAACTAATTAGAGTAAATAATTGTATTTACTCTAATATTTATTTTTACTTTAACACAATCCATCAAGATGAGTGACAATGTCACCAGAAGGGAGTTTAATGCTCAGATTGGAGAACTCAGGTCAGCATTGAGTCAATTGACTGCAATTGTGGGGGATTTAGTGACTTAAGAAACCTAAAAGAACTAAGATTTTATCTTGAGGGATTCGTCTAAAAGAACTAAGATTGTGGGTCAGCATTAATGTCCGTATCTTTGGGGTTACTATTTGTCCAGGTGGGGTCAGAGATATCAAGGTATTTAGGTAGTTCGGTGTTTTAACCAGGTGGGTTTGGGCCTTGGGGAGTGAAGAAGGTGGAACTATTCAATCCTAATTGGATTGGGCTTTGGAGTACCTTTTAGGAAGTGCTTGTCAAGTCACTTGTCATTCCATCCTTGCTACTTGTACTGTCAACCATAGTTTGAGTTGCGCGCGCTATAGTGCGCTATATACCCCATAGTGCGGGTAGCCGGCGCTATCTACCCATGCTATGAGTAGTGGGCCTATTTCTCCCCATTTCTCTTCTATATTCACGATTTCTCCCCTAACCCTAATCACTACTCTTTAGTTAAGTATAGTATTGACTATTACTTTATAATATATTGATTATTGATTGCATAATACAGGGTATATTAAGTATAGTATTTAAAAAAAAAATTAAAAATACACTTGGCGCTATGGAGGCGCTATAATAGCCCCATAGCGTGGGTAGCCGGCGCTATGTGCTATGGCGCAACTCAAACTTAGCTGTCAACAACTAAATAGATATGAACTTGGCTCACCAATGATTGAGATGCCTCGTCATTCCCGTCTTCCCAACTATGGTTGGAGGATTTCTCGCTCTCTGAAAATAGTTGCAGAGAGGCTACACTGGAATTCTCCTCATTGCTCACTGGGTTTTGTTGGTTGCTATTATCCTTTTCATCACAGAGAGCTGCCCAGTGGTTAGTAAGGGGTGTGGAAAAGATGCAGACATGGGCAGGTAGCACGATCTCTTTCATAGTCACTTTCCAGTCACATGAGCGACAAACATTTTTGGGAGAAGATTTTCAAATAGTTAAATAGTTGGAACTTATTGGAAGATCAGTAGCATTCAGCTGATCCAGTCCCATATTCTGTGGATCAGTGCTCTCCAGATTGCCTTTGACTCTTTGAGTAGCTGCAGGAGAAGAATATCTGATCACTAGTTTCGTCTATTCCATGTTGACATAAATTGCATGTTACCATGATACCATATACTGGTTTGCGTTTTTGCTGAGCCTTTAATGCCTCTTATTTTATAAAAAGATTTAATAACTCCACAGGTCATTAGTTTGATCTTTGAAATGGTAAGTTATTAATTTAAAAACCTTTTATCGTTCATTTGTTTCAATCAATGATTTCTTTATTCCATATAAACCCGCATTACACTTGTCTTATACTATCATAATGAATGGAATACATTCATATTACTATCATTAGTAGTAGATTTTTGGATCCTAAATTTGCCATGATTTTGCATTAATTATGAGGCACTCGTAATTAGATTATTTTATCTACACTTCATTTGCTTGCATGTTCACAAGAGTCAGACTTACTATATTTAAGTATTTTTAACATTTTCAGCATTTGTAGAGAATTATTTTTGATTTAATTGTTCATGATTTTTTTTTGAAGCTGAGGTTGCGCAATCTAAATATTCAAAGGATTTCAAAGAAAAAACTGTTGTCTTGGTAAGACAATGTGAAACACAAATCAATGAAATTGTATCCAGGATGGTTGCTTGGCCATCTTTGGAAAATCCAGTTCGAGAACATGTAAGTATACAAATATAATTTCATGTCTTGGTTTTTGAACTTTCTTGGTTTATTTGGACTTCTTCGGCATTTACATGTTGAAATCTCTTTTTCAGGCAGAGAAGTTGAAATTTCTTTTTTCCAAAATTAAGGTAATACTTTGCAAAACACACTTTTTTTGCAAGTGTGTTTGTTTTTATTTGATTTTAAATAGGGAAAATGGGAAGATTACAACAATATATGTTTATGTGGTAAAATAGGAAAATTACCATCTTGTCTTAATCTATATCTGCACTGTGCACAATTGCCTAGGTTAGGAGTTTTTTTAAAGCAATTAAATTTTTTTCAATGAAAATGAAGAGCGATGTCCAGATTACATAGAAAAATTAAAAATATAAATAGAAGTAAAAAGAAATGAAGAAAAAGCCCATTGACTCTCTCCCGTTAGCTAAGTAGTCTCAGGAGGTTGGTCTCCCATACTCTTAGGTTAGGAGTTGGGAACTAACTATTGAGTAACTGGTTACTATTAGTTACTAGTCTCCTTGGTTGTCATTTGCTTATCTTTGTACTTGTTCTTGATAAATTGATGCAGTAGAAGATTCTGCCATTATTAATTACACAAATAATGACAATAATATATTCTATGGACAGAATCGTGATCAAGGGGATTTTAATTGGCTTGACCTTGGTCAAGCCAACCCATATTCCTCTTAAGGAAACATCACACTCACATCAAATGGGTTGCCCATTACCTTTGATGTGAGTATAAATATAGTGGGCCCAAGGAGGGGAAGATCAATTATCGAATTATTGCAATTACCAAAGGTAACTTCTTTCCTTTCTTCCCTGTTTTTCTCCTTCCTCATTTTTTCCTGCAAGCAGTTTTCTTTCTACCCTAGATCTAGAACCTTGGTGGATTCCAAGCTTCTTTCTTTTTTTCCCTAATCGAAGAAGGATAAACCCTATTCTTCTTCTTTGTTTTAATCACTCAGAATCTTCTCCTACATTAGTTGGTATCAGAGCTTGCGTCGGCGATCGTCTTCAAGGAGAATTCTCTGGATCGAAAAAAAAATCGCAAAAAAAAAATTACGTTTTCTTCCCCTTGCGATCTGGCAGCATTTCGTTTCTGTTTCTGGCAGTCTTGCGTTGTTGTTGTTTGCGATTTCGTTTCTGGCATTGAAAGGTCCGTTTTTGGCAGCATTTCGTTTCCGTTTCTGGCAGTCTTGCATTGTTGTTGCTTGCGATTTCGTTTCTGGCATTGAAAGTGTGAAACTTGCGTGGTCTGTTTCCGTTTATGGAAGTTGATTTAAGTGGTAATACTGAATTAGTAAAAAAAAAATGGGAGACGAGCACATTACAAGGCAGGAATGGGAGTCCACGAACAAGGCCATCGCTGACCTAACAGCCGCGATGCGAGATGGATTTACAGAATTGAGGAGGGCCATCCAGCCCACTGAACCGGCGGTGAACGTCGACTTCTGGCCACCACTCGCCGGAAGAGATCTTGATCCCTTTGGACAAGAATTAATGCACCCCGGGGGAATGTACCAACATCGTCCACCAGAAGAACCACTCAGGACATATCAGCGAAGAAATGGACAGAAAACAGAAAATTTCATGCACAATCGACGTTCACCGGAGCAGCCATTCCAGCGCCGGCCGATGAACCCTGAAGTCCAAAATTTTCAGAATTTTCAGAGAAGGGGAAGTGTGCATGTGGATCAATGTGTTGAGTTGTATGAGGATGAGTATGAAGGGATAGATGTTAATCAACATCAAACATATGTTACATATCAAAGGAGGCCTCGATACCAAAGAACAAGAAGGGAACAAATGGATGAAAATGAGTATGTTGAAGATGCCCCAAGAAATTTTAATAGAAATCAAGGCCAGTTCAAATTAAAAATGGACCTACCATCGTTTAATGGATCGGCACACATTGAGGAATTTTTAGAATGGATAGTTGAAGTAGAGAAATTTTTCGATTATATGGACATTGATGAAGACCAACAAGTAAAGTTGGTAGTGTTGAAATTCAAGGGTATTGCATCTGCTTGGTGGGACCAAACAGTGACAAATAGGAGAAGATCAAATCAAAAGCCGGTTAGGACTTGGGAAAAATTGAGGAAATTATTAAAACAAAGATTTCTCCCAAGCGATTATGAAGGTATCCTATTTACACAATATCACCAATGCTGCCAAGGTAATAGAAGTGTAAGTGAATATGCTAAAGAATTTCATCGTTTATCTTCAAGAAATAATTTAAATGAAACAGAAGAACAGTTAATTGCTCGATTTGTACAAGGATTAAAGGGCAGGTTTCAAGAAAAATTTATTATGCAGCCACAATACACCCTAATGGACACCATCAGAGTGGCTGATCAACTGGACAGAAGGGCTGAAAAATTCACAAAATATGTTGGGGGCCCAGCCAACACTAAATTCAACCCTCCAAATGATAAAGGCATTTTACCAACACCTGAGGAAAGGAAGGTTACTTCTGAAAGCCAGCAAGATGTTAGAGTTAATAGAACCAGTGATCAACCAAGAAACGCTAATATTAAGTGTTACAGATGTGGTGAGTGGGGCCACAAATCTAATGTTTGTCCTAAAAGAGGAAGAGCAAATTTAATTGATGATAAAGGGAAAGCACCAATGGAGGAGGATGAGGACGAATTTGATGATGATTATGATGATGAGGCACCCCCCGATGAAGGCCAAAGAATGTCCTGCATCATTCACAGAGTCTGTCACACACCACAACAAGAGCTACACATTCAAAGGAACAACTTATTCAAAACTAGAGGCACAATTAAAGGTAGAGTTTGTGACATCATAATTGATAATGGATCAACTGACAATCTGATTTCTTGGAAGGCTGTAAAGAAATTGGGCTTAGAGGTAGAAGAACACAAAAATCCCTATAATGTCTCATGGATTCACAGTGGAAATTCAGTAACTGTGAACAAAAGTTGCAAAGTACCTTTGTCTATTGGTAGAAGGTATAAAAATGAAATTGTATGTGATGTAGTTAACATGGATGCAGCCCATGTGTTATTGGGAAGGCCATGGCAGTATGATGTAAGTGCACTACACAATGGCAGAACGAACCACTATATAATTAAAGTAGATGGGTTGAAAGTAGCTCTACTTCCACTTGCACCCGAAGGGAACATCTCTGAAAAACCTAATCTGTTAGTGGCTGCCAAGACAGAGTTTAAACAGTTGTTGAGTGTCCAACAAGAAGGTCTAGCTTTGGTGTTGAAAGAGGTAAATGCCCCAACTAAAATCTGTATTCCAGCAGCTATTTCAGATTTATTAAAGCTATTTCCAGCAGTAACTGAAGAAGGAAAAACAGAACTGCCCCCCCACAGACTGATAGATCATAGAATTGATCTAACACATGGAGCTTCACTTCCCAACCTTCCCCATTACAGAATGAGTCTAGCTGAGGCAGAAATTTTACAAAATCAGGTGGAAGGGTTAATGAAAGATGGATTAATTAGGCAGTCAATCAGTCCTTTTATTGCAGCCTATGGTCATCAACCAAAACAAGCAGTAAATGTTTCTGAAGTACCATCTAATCAACTAGTAGTTGAAAACATGATAAACAGGGCACAAGAAGTTCATAGATTAGTGGAAGAAGCTTTAAATATTTCTAATAGCAAATACAAAGTTTCAGCAGACAGAAAAAGGAGAACTCAAGAATTTCAAGTGGGAGAACTAATGATGGTTCACATAAGTAAAGAGAGAGTACCTAAAGGGACCTATACTAAATTGAAACCAAGGAACCATGGTCCATTCAGAATATTGAGAAAAATGAATGACAATGCTTATGTCATAGATTTACCTGATCAGTACAATATGTCCAAGTCATTCAACATATGTGATATCAGAAAATATTACCCTGAAGAGCTTGCTAAAGATCAATTCGGGACAATTGAACCTATAGAAGGGGTGCATGATGCAGTAGAAGATTCTGCCATTATTAATTACACAAATAATGGCAATAATATATTCTATGGACAAAATCGTGATCAAGGGGATTTTAATTGGCTTGACCTTGGTCAAGCCAACCCATATTCCTCTTAAGGAAACATCACACTCACATCAAATGGGTTGCCCATTACCTTTGATGTGAGTATAAATATAGTGGGCCCAAGGAGGGGAAGATCAATTATCGAATTATTGCAATTACCAAAGGTAACTTCTTTCCTTTCTTCCCTGTTTTTCTCCTTCCTCGTTTTTTCCTGCAAGCAGTTTTCTTTCTACCCTAGATCTAGAACCTTGGTGGATTCCAAGCTTCTTTCTTTTTTTCCCTAATCGAAGAAGGATAAACCCTATTCTTCTTCTCTGTTTTAATCACTCAGAATCTTCTCCTACATCATAAATACACCTCTCAGATCTTTCCTAGCCAATTCAAAAATCACTCCTGGATTTGATGGGGACTCCTCATATACTCAGTTACACCTCTCTTTTCTATATGTACCATATAGAGATTCTTATAGCCATGTGATGAAGAGCCCATATTGCTTTCTTTTTAGCAAACATATTCTACAACTCAAGTAGATGAAAATTTTAGATTGAGTAGATGTTTACCGGATTAATTGATCTGGTAACTGAAATTCCAGAGAAAGCAATGAAGACGCCGTCCATCACTGAAGGTTATTATTGAAGAAGAGTTAACCTGAGATCGATAGAAGTTAGCTCGGAATTCTGTGGAGCAAGAGCTGGAATCCATCAAGAGAAATAGAGGATAGAAGTCATAGAACTAGGGAGAGATATCTGAGTATTAACAGAATCAATGATATCCTTTAACCTCCATGTCCGTACTGATTTATACTCTTCACAAAGACATGAAAAGAGCGTAACTGAATTATTTAGTGTGATGCTCTTCTGTACGCATAGGTCATATGATGCATACATGACTACATGTACATACATCCTGGATATTTTCACACAATCTAGCTTCTCAACTTGTTGATTATCTTTTTTCATATGTTCAGACTTCAGAGTAATTGCAAGTTTGCAACTGAAGAACAAGTAGTCCCCAGAAGTCAATTTATTTGGATATTTGGATATCCAGAAGTCAATTTATATCTATTCGGATATCTGGATATCCGAATCCGGAATTATCAACCGAATTCGGATTTTAACGACGGATATTGCAGATATCCGAATCAGTCCGGATAATTTTCGGATATCATTTTTGGTATCCGAATCTGGAATCCGAAAATCCGAATAGACATATTCGAATTCGAAAACGGATACGGATTTCGGTATACCATTTGCAAGCTTACCCGTATCTGCATCTATACAGCTGCACTATCCCCCATGGTGTGGACTGTGGATCTCTGGACTGATTTCTCTACTGTAGATCTGAAGGTAGAGATGAACTAAGAGTAATTGAATTAGAATTGAAGCTCTTGGTACATAATTTCCTCAAATTTGTGACCGTGATCATTAAGGAACTTCCATTCTTGTTCTTTTTCCCCAAATACTCTAGTGCATCTCTCCTTCCAGCCAGACTGATTGTGAGAAGCCAATACAGTGCTCAACATGCATTCATATTTGAGAATGCACCAACAATGGTTTGAATTTTGGAATACTTGGACCAACTGGGTTTACACTTTACTATTCTTATTCTCACATATTATATCTAGAATTTGTTCAACCCTATCTACATTTCTTTTATTTCTTTTTTCTCAAATTTGCAAATCCTTTTAGTGTAATGTTGAATTATTACTTAAGAACTGCGATATTGGATTTATTGGGTCATTACTTATTGTATTTATTCAAACTTATTGTTGTTTTGGTTAATCTTTTTTCTTATTAATCTTCATTGGTAATATTCACAATTTAAGACTTCTGTATATATTCCTTTTGTTTTTTTTATTGCAGAATGACCATGAGAAGTCACCTGCTAAATTCAGTATGGATGCACTCAGACGAATGAAAATTAAACGCAATGGCGAATCTTCCTTGACCTTTGTCAAGCCTACCGAGTGGATAGTATGTTCACCATCCAAACGACAGAAAATATTCAACCAGGATAAATCTTTCTCACCTCTGGTCAAACCCACCACAAAAGTATGTCCACCACCACCACCACTACCACTACCACCACCGCCACCACCGCCACCAGGTTCGCCACCGCCGCCGCCGCCTCCACCGCTGTCGCCACCACCACCTCTGTCGCCACTGCCGCCACTACCACCGCCGCCACCATCAAAGGCACCAATGTACTATCATTACCACTACCACCGTCACTGCTATCACCGCCACCAGTGAAGTTGACCTTATTTAAGTAAATTTTGGTTGGCTGAGTTAGTTGGCAGAGTAAATGAACATCTCAAGGTTGTTTCTTGGAGTATTTGGTCAAGTCTGGTGAATATGATGAAACATTGAACACCCAACTTCTTCTTCTTTCATGTCTCCTTTTGAAATAAATCATTTCTAAAAACAACTTCCATTAAATTTGGTTAACCTTGTTTTGAAAACAATAGTACATTGTGTTCTTTGTGAATTATGTGTTCCAGCATTCAATTGTTGTTTGGTTCTGCTTCTGTCCTTCCATTAGGTTGAAATTTCCTCAAGTTCTAAACTCTTATGGAGATATGATTCATATACTTATTTCCAGAGTCAATTGAGTTTTTTTGCTTTTTTTTTTATTCTTTTATACTATGTTTCTTATTTTTCAATTGCTATTTTAAAAAAGTTATAGCTGTCAATTTTAGGTGAGATTCTATTATCTGAGAACTAATAAATTTTTTTATCATAACCCTTCATGTCAATTTTTTCGAATTCTCTCACATGCAATCTTATTTATTACTCGAGATATTTGTCTTATTTAATATTAAATGATTTTATTGAATATTGGATAGTAGAATTTCACATGAATTTCACATTGGTGGTACCAGGGTTCGTCCAGACGGACCATGAGCCGAACAGACAATTGGACCCAAGAGGTTCAAAGAAATGTCCTATAAAATACCTACCCTGGTTTAACAGGGGGGATCGATTATTAAGAAGAGCAATATTAGAGAGTTGTATGTGTAATTCCCGTAACGCGAGCCCACACACATAAATCCTAACTATGACTTATCAGTTAAATTTTTTTATGACCAATTTGTCCTTGTTAAAATTTCTTATTCACCAAAATGTCCTTTCCTTTATCAACAAACATTATTGAACAAGAGTTTTTTGAGGTGGGGAGAGGTTAGAAAATGGAGTTGGAGAAAATGGATGGTTTGGTGTTGGGATCGATCCTATGCAAATTAGGATCGAAGAACGCTTCCATCTTCGCTTGCGTGAGCTCCATTTGCAAATTCCACGCTTGCGACGATGGTCTCTGGCGTGTATTCTGCCGTGAAGACCTCGATCTCCTCCTGCCTTGCGATCCCAATGGGAACTCTTGCTCTTCCTTCAAGGTAATTTTTCTTCTTCTCTTGTTTCCTGATCGAATCGAATCGGTTGTATTGTGTTCAGCACGAATGATGATGATTATAGCATTCTAGGTTGCATATGAAATGTGGAGAGAATCCTTCAGATCTTATCCGTTAGAACTGGTGAAGAGATGTAAGAAAAATTGGGATGGTATTAAGAACTGGGCTGCAGATCATTTCCCAGAAGTACTTCCCACTCTCCAAAACGGCGCCTCGGAGTTGGAAATTAGGGATTTGGAGGAAAAATTAGGTTTGGAGTTACCAGAACCGACTAGGGTTTTGTATCGTTTATGCAATGGGCAGAGTACTCAACCGACTGAAATGTTTACAAACATCCACTACTCTTTGGGGATTATAGGAGGTTACTCTTTTTATAACCACACTGTGAATGTTCATTGGCTGCCTTTGGATTTGGTTATTGCGGAAACCAATCGATGTCGAATTATGCACGATGATTCGGATTTCATCGTATTAAAGTGTATCGTCGTGGCTTGCTCGAGTAATGTTGAGAAGTTCTTCTTGTTGAGTTGTACCAATGGAATGCTCTATGTTGGTACTAAGAATTTCATGGCGAATGGCGAGATGATACCGTGCGTTCCGAAGGAGTTGATTAGGATGGATTCTGGTGGGGGGGATATGACACAGCAAGATGGTTTGTTGTTGTGGTTTGAAGAACATGTTAGATCTTGTCTTAGTGGGAAAGTTAATGTTCAGACAAAGGATGATGATCGCGGTATTAACTTGTTTCCACAGCTACCTCCTCTTTGCTCAAATGTTATTACTCATGGTGTTCAGGTATGAGTCCTATTTTATCTTCAGATTGTGAACTTTTCTACTGGACACAATAAATTCAAATGGTGAGATTTTGAAGTAAAAAAATGGTGTTTCTTTCAAATTATTTTGGTATCTCCAGGTTTGTGCTTCTGCCATCTATATTCCAGAGCGAAGTAAGGAAGACAAACATATGTTTTCCTACTCAATACGCATGCGTCTTTTACCTGACGGATGCACATTAGATAGTAGGCAGTTCAATTCTTGCCAACTCTCATCACGTCATTGGATAATCCGGTGTGATGAAACTGTTATAGCCGATTTCAGTGGTGAGGCTGTTATTGGAAAGGTAAAAAATCGCTTCTTTTCTTCAAATTATGGTTCTCTAGCTACTATCTAATTCTAGCTACCATTTTTTTATAAATCTTTCAATGGTTTCGAGGATTTACTGAAGTTGATGCATTGTGTTTTATTGCAGTATCCTCTACTGTCGGTAGATAAGAGGGAATTTGTGTATGAAAGTTGCGTACCACTCTTTTCGACTAATGGATCTGTGGAGGGTTCATTTACATTTGTTCCGGGCAGGTATAAATCTCATCTCACTTTGCTGTATTTTTCATTTACATTTTGTTTTACCATGTAGAGATGTAGGTCTTTTTTATCATAACTAAGTGTACAAACAAAATAAACCCTAATTATTTTATCATTTGCATTTTACATGTTTTTTACAAAAAATAAAAGGTTTTTTTGTTTTCGATGTTAACATGCTATGCTTTATCTAGATTGACAAATCCAGAAGGAAGGTCATTTGAAGTAAAAGTTGGTTGCTTTAGCCTCACGGTTCCGGATTACATCTTTTAGATTCTACCCGACAACACGAGCAGATTAGCTCAACTGACCACGGTAATTATTAAGGTCGCTGAGAGTCCAAGGTTCTAGTCTCGTTGCCGTACGTAATTTTCATTTAATTTTCACTGGTGATAGCATGGTTTTTTATTTGGTTTATGTAAATATGTGTGTAATAACGATGTCATTTCATTTGACCTAAAACCCTAAACCATATTTGTTTGATGAAAACAATTGTTTCCTGTAATCAATCACTTGGAATTTAAAGCACCAATCACATTTATTAAAAAAAATTACATAGTAGTAATCAATAGTTCAATACTTAATACGTCTCTTAAAGAAAATCAAACGAAATAGAATTGGATTCCTTATTTGAAAAACTTTCACAAAGACACAAAACTAACAATGATTTTTCTAGACTTCGTAATCGGTATCGCGCATTCAGATTCCAGAGATAGTGGAAACTTGTGAAAGATACACTGTTGGTGACTTGGTGTTTGCTCAATTTCTCAGAACTGGGAAAAACTAAATGCTCAGTGAGGAAGATAATCAAATTGTTCATTTGCACAAGATTTTAAAAAGAGAGGAATCAGGATAGAAAAAAAATCGTCAATAACTTATATACAGTTATTTACTCCCTCCGTTTCTCCTGGAAACTTTCAATGAACAGGTGTGCTATCTCTTTTTTCCATGTAGCTTAAAAGTTGTTCGGGCAGTTCTGCTAGAAGGGATTGAATGACAGAGATTTCTCCACCTATGCCACAAGAAATATGTTTTCCTTAGGATTTTGAAAGTCGTGTATGATTAGTAAAGGGGAAACAAACTCATTTATAAAAAAATATAGCACAAAACAAATTAGAAATGGGTTAATTGGTGTTTGTGAAATGGGAAATTACAAATTGAGCATTTTAGATTAGTTTATTTGATGAGATTTGGTGTAGATTTCAAATTGATTTTAATGCAGGATAATTTTTTTATTACAGATTAAGTGGACCTTGCCAAGTTTTACATATAAACATAAAATAAAACCCCTTAACAAACAACACTACTTTAAGTTTTCATTAGATTTATTGTTACAATCATATTATACAATTTGCAGTTGAAACAATATATATAGAAAACTGAGAAAAAAAAGTACCTTGGGCTTGAGTTTCCCCTAAGGGAACAAACTGCACTATATCACGAGATGTAATTTGCCCAGTTGAACTGTGTAGTTTCTCCTTGTCTCCATCCAAGACCTGTAATTTTGTAAGTAAAACTTTTGATCACCACAAAATTATATTAATAAAACCCATTATTTTGGCTAAATTAAAATTTTAAATAAAACAAATGGCGTCACAGTAGGAAGAAATTATTGTACTGCACACCATACCTCCATTTCTTTAAAGTCAGCACCACCAACTCCAACTATTAGAACGGATAGAGGCATATTTGATGCTCTCACCAAAGCATTTATAGTTTCTTGACTATCTGTTATTACTCCATCCTAAATCAGAATAAAAATATCAAAAAAGGGTTCAGAAGCAGTGAAGCACACAATGACACAATACATGACAATTTCATAATAAAAAAATGTAACCCATTTATACTTACTGTAATAATTAATAAAACAAAGTACTTAAGTTGATCCAATGACTGGCTGGCAATCTGTGCTGCAGCATTGATAACAGGTGCAAAAAGTGTGGGTCCGGCCAAAGAGACATTAAAGAGTGCACTTGAGTAAGCTGACATTATTCCCTCGATTCCATCAACCTTGAAAGGGTAAATTGTGTTTATGCGTTTTTCAAAAAAAAATGCTAACCATGCTTATTCTTTACAAATTAAGATGGAAATATAACCATATTTTTTAACATCAATCTATATCATGGATGTTTTGGAAATTCACTCTAATACTGTGATAAAAAGATGGATCACTAACCATTAAACTATGGAAATACAACAATTCACTCTAATACTTGACTAATTTTCCCAAATACTGTGACAGGTAGGAAGGAAATCACATCTATATATATAACTATAAGTAGAATTGTTTCAAAAATTAATTGATATGCGACTGTATTTTTAACAAAGATGGACAGCATATTATGGGTGTGCATATTGTGACTATTTAGACCAAAAGATATTATTATTTTAGTGCTTATATAATCTTAGTTAAATACAAAATCTTAAAAATTAGATAAAACAAAAAAACAATTGATGGTTCTGTATGACTGTATCTCATTGTTTGGCTATTTAGACCAGAGGATATTATTTTACTGTTTTAGATAATCATGCCTAAATCCACAATCCAGAATCTATTTACCTCAGAGTGTTGAGTACTTCCATTCAAGTTAAAACAATGAGATACAGGACCATCGATCGGCCTTGCACCAAAACCCCAAGCAGGGAATTTTTTATCAGTGTCATAAAATTGCAGTACATATCCAACTTCTAGGATTGCCTATAAACAATTAAAAATGGAATCGAGTCATGAAACGACCACACTTGGTTTTGACTTATCATTACGACATTGATTGCAAATTTGCGATAACTAGTTTATCAGGTAGAATGGTAATATAATTTTCAATGATGCTAGTATTTTCTCACTCTTTGATATGCATTTGGGCGACCTGAGGGATCCATATAATGCAAGGAGTCTGGGAGACGGGGATTTCCATTTGATGCTGACGAAGAAAGAGGCCAAAATCACTGGCATATCAAATGCTATCACTATTCACTAATAAAAACTACAAAAAAACTCGATTTAAAATTTTCTTTTGTGACTATTGAATAGCCAAAAAAATTAATTATTAAAAAAGTTATTATGATTTGTATATATAGATCAATCAAATATATAAAAACTAAAATAATTCATTCAAATGAAAGAAAATCCTTAGACATTTGTGACTTCAAGTATTGTTCTTCTGTAATATCATAAACCAGAATAGGACGGTAAAAAAAATCAATATTCCTAGTAATGTTAAATTGAAAATCACTACCTGTGAAGTCTATCGCAACCATGAAATTCATTTCACATCCATTTTCGATATAATCCAAAAATGTTTTCCTTGTTCTTTCTTCAAGTTTGTCCACATACAAATTACTTTTTAAAACCTAAAATTATGTTTAAGAATTTCTAGTTAGAAAATTCTAGATCTGCAATAGTTCATGAAAAACCTATGACCTTACTGACGGAAGAATCTCCCGATGAAGTCGGCAAAAATAAGTTTTCACCATGTTTACTGTCATAAAGTTTTTCCAAATCCTCAAATGATTTCTCAACTTTTCTGCCCAACCAAAAATCAAACAAGACACTATAATAATATGCAAAAGAGAATATATTGAAACCAAAAAATATTGATACTGAATAAAAAAGATGAGGAAAAAGAAGTATTACCCAATAAGATCATGTTTACCATTTGAATTAAAATCAAAGCATTCTATTATTAAAGGTTTGTCCTGCAAATCAGATTATAAATTAGATGATGTGAGATTTATTAAAAAATAACAAATCAAAATTCCAAGTGAAATATCTTTTTTGCCTTATATCCAAGTTGTTGAAGATTCAAAACTATGGGCTTCCATACGGGATTGAGATCATTTTTTATCACTTCTGTTTTGCAGATCGGAACAACAATCCCACTATCTGTTATCTTCGATATCACCAAAAAAGGATCCTGTAATGATAAATTTATGATTCATTTGCAACCCAAAAAATGCTTCATTAATGGGAAAATAAATGAAAAATCCTTACACTTTTCGAAAACATATCCTTATTTATCAAATCGGAACATCGAAATAATATTTCCAATGTGACCCGTGAGTTACTGTGCTCCTCTGCATGAACAGTGAGTTGAGAATTCGTTCCTTTTGATTCTTTGTGATCTATATTCATAGTTAAAGACCTTGTTCTTTTTGAGACTATCTGCAGCAAAGAAGAGTTTGCTTTGATGGATATGATAGAACTGTGACAAACCAAAATTTCTAGCAAAATCAAATGATAAAACAAAACCACTTAGTTATGATCCAGAGGTCCAGACTTTGGACTGGAATTAATGAAACGGAGAAAAGAAAATTAGACAAATGGTAAAAGTTTGTTGTAATTTGTAATTACATATTTACATTAATTATTTGAAATGTTGCATACCAACAGACAACAGTCATGTATTTGAATTAAGTTGAAATACTAACAACAAATAAATAAATAATTTGAATAGAACATACCTCAGACAGGGTGCAGTAAGCTTCTCCAAGAAATTGCTGGTCTTCCAGCTTAAGCATCTGTGTATATTTAAGGCTTTGTTATACAAAATTACAAATGACTGGTGGTTGAATGCTATATTACCGTGTGATTGTGTGGTAATTTCTAAATGAACCACACTACAACTACAAGGGTTCAAACTTCAAAGCAACATATTTTAGTATATAGAGACTTATATAACTAACACGCTTTCACAAAAACCTGAAAACAACCACATGATCCCATTTTCTAAATCGAACTCCAAGCATTGTGTTGACCAAAATTTTGCAAAGTTGTTTGATGATTAATGAACAATGATTTTTCTTGATAATTTAAGGAACTGACTGTGAAATATTAAGTTCTTTTTCACCATTCTAAACAATAATAATAACAAAAAAGACTTGAAAATTATTAAGCTCTAATTAGTAATTACAGTTGATTGTATCTCCTATCAATGTTGACAAGCAGAAAATTATTCAAGCATTGAATACTAAAATTTAAAATTTTGAGTTTAGAATTCAAATACCATTGACACAAAGTGCACGAAAAATACTATGAGATTTTAAAATAATATCATGTAAAAAATAAACGTGAGGGAAAGGAACACAAAATACCTTTACTGATACTTTATGAAATTGACTGTCGATATCATAGATTCGAAACCTAAATAAAATAGATAAAATAAAATAAAGACAAGTATGGTGTAAAAAGCTTCAGTTGTCAGAATTAATGAAGCATACACCAAAGGCTGCACAACTTCAAATTGGTAGGTAACACTGAGTTTTGTAATCCATTGTGGATTCAATGAATTTAGCAAAACTTCTGTTCGATCAATCTCTTCCAGATTTCCATTCCTTCTTTTCACATAAAGAACAGCCATAGGATCACTCTGCAGTAAAAATCTTATATTAGGATATGAGACTGAAGAGGGCTACAGAAAATATTGAAGTAAAAAAAATGATTATTGCTTTTGACAAAATAAATATTTAGTTTATTACTGAATATCTAATTAGAATGCTTATATCTAAAAAATAATGATCAGATAATCAAATTATTACAAAAATACATGAAAATTTTACCAACCTTTGAAAGTATATCCCTGTTAAGTAAGTTGTGTGCAGAAAGAGACAACTGTTCACATAATAGCAGTGATTTTCCATGTTAGTGCAATTTTTAAAAAAAAGTATGTGTTATCTATATGTCTTAAAGTTATATGTGAAAAACTGGTTGTGAGCATGAAATAATATGTGAAAAATAATTTTGTATAGGCACACTAAATCATCATTAGATATCAGATATGTACAATGATGCAGTTAGTGATCATGACATAAAAATACATCATATTACACAGATAGGTGGTTGTATATTTAGACAGTGAATAAGAGCATAAAACTTGATATGTGAGACTATATTTTCAACATCTCCCTACATGTAGGTGATAAAGGTACGTTACATGTGTCATGCATTTCTTTTTATACTTTTAAGAGTGACGCAAATCGGTGATTGAATTCTGATCCTGATTGATTTTTCAGTTGTAATCCTGAATTATAGTATTTAATGAGGTATAATCCTTTAATAGAAATCACGGTTTTCATTCATTGTTAGGTCTAGCTACTATCAAACTCCACCCTCAATATATATGACAATTATTCTCTCTATTGTTTTGTTAATAAGTAATTAAGTAATATTTACGATTAGATATAGTTAGGCTATTTCTGTAATTAACTAGCTAGCTTTACTTTATGTTTGGTGATCCACTACCTAAGGTAGTTGAGATCTACTTTGTAATTCCTTTATATTGGGCACTGCCCTCATGGAATGGATCACGGTTCATACCATTCTCTGTTAGGTAACCAACACTATACTCACTAAACATTATCATGTTTAATTATGCAAGTACACATAATATATGCTTTGAGTAAATTGGGTCAATAAGCAGAATAAACTATCTAGATCCCTTACATGAAGAGAATTAGTTGTTAATTGTTATAACACAAGATTATCTATATATATACTAGTTTTCACCTAATCTTGTTAATAGGTTAATGTAAGCTAACTATGAAGTATCTACTATATTTTGGTGAATACAGTCTTTAATGACTACTAAAATGATAAAGACAACACACATGATTCGTTCTCCTCTCAATCTCCCATACCTAAATGTTAAAATTAGTGTAGATCTTACGCAACACGCCATGATTAGATGATATTTGAATCCACAAGAAGAAGAAAAAATCATCTTTCGAAATCAAAATTAGAAATCCAAAAAAACAGAACGATCACTCACTCTCTCTCTCTCTCTCACACACACACACACACTATCACGATCGATCGAGAGATTTAAAAAAAAAAAATCCATACCTCGATCTGTGAGAAAAGCGCGATCTGTCCACGGGAATTGAAAAGTGAAGCAACCGCATCGGCTGTTTCATTACTGATTCCACCGCCGTCTCCTCCATCAGTGCGATGAGCGCGATGATCCACTTCACCGACTGACTGTCTTCCCGCCTTCCTATCGTTGGAGCAACAGCCTCCCATCGCGCCGCCGCCGTGAGCACTGAGAAGGGAAGAGAGGAGAAACCGTCCGTTACCCGCGGATTTGGTAACGAGTGAAATTTCACATCTTGACTGGTAGAGTTGAGTCTTCAATTTCACCTGCAACGAGACTACCATTATTATTATTATTATTATTATTATTATTATTATTATTATTATTATATTGTGCTTGATTTGAATGTCATTAAATCGTGTTCATTAATATTTAATCCAATGATAAAATAATACACAGCACAAGACAGTAAAACATGTACGACACAAAATAATATATTGTAAAAAACACTAATGTATGTACAACAAAAAACGATCTAACGGACAAGATTAATTTGAGGTATTCGAATTTTATTATTATTAGTTTATTATTTAAATTTTTAATTTAATTTGATCATTGGAAAACGATTTTAGAAAAAATAATTTAAATTTAAATGTACGTGGATGGAGTGACTTCAACCATTTCTGATTTTTCAGATCAGAAATCATTGTTGAAGTACAAATAAACGGTAGATTTTAAATCTTAAATGAAGAGATGAAGCTCAACCTCATTTGAAATCCACCTTAATATATTAATATTATTTTATTTTATCGGATCGATTTTTTGCCAAATCAGCTCCATTTCCGAACCGGTTAGGTCTGAGTTGATCTAGTTATATTTCTCACCCCTAGCCGGGGGTACTTTTTAATTTCTATAAGTAGAATTTTTTTATCTCTGGTTGATATATCTGAGTCACATAATATATTACCAGTTCCATTGTAGTGAAAATTTTATAAAAATATATACACAACGAGATTGAACTCTGGACTGTAACATTAATAGTTATTGTAATCAGTGAAACTAATCTCTCTGTGTAAATAGACACGCATGGTAGAATCTTTTGTAAACAATATAAATATACAGTCAGCTTCAGGTACAGTTGTCCGTGGGCCATTCGAAGTGGGTCTCAAGAAAAGTTGCCCGTTTGTGCCCGTGCGCCTAGACATGCCATGTTCTCACTTCTCACCTAATAAATAAATTAATATTTATTTTGTATTAAATTTATAAATCATTTTCAATTTTCATTCATCAAATACACTTTATTTATTGTTTAAAAAAATTATTTAATTTAAATATAAAATTAGGTCATGACACCCATATATGTCCCATGTGGTATGCAACTTAGGATATGTTTTTTTTTATATATATATATTATTAAAGTTACCTTGAATACATGATATGAAATCGACCGTCCCAGTAAAAAAAAGGACAACTTTGCCCTGAGATCTGTGTAACGGTGGATCTGGACTTAGTTGAAGCTGCGGGAATACTACAGCAAGAACTAAAAACTAACGCGACGATGGACAGACCAGCTACTCCGTCCACCGTCCTGCCAGCTCAACCGGTCCCTGACCGGCCACGTCGGACGTGACGCTCCACTCAACAGAACCAATTCTGTTATAATTAGTTGTAGCCAATAAATTAGTGGGTTGTTATGGGTAGTGGACTCCACACTACTTTGTTTTAATTGTAGTATTAATAGATGGAATGAAATCGGTCAGAGCATCGAAACTTTTACAAACAAAATTTCTCTCTCGCTTCCAGTTCCTCTACAGAAAATTCTTCTCGCAACCTCCGGCTCCGACTTTGGAGATCTTCTCCCCGATCCAATCCCGCCCTCGTGTCGCCTTCTTCCGACGACATTGTTACATTGGTGCTTTCATCCACGCGAGCTCAGAAACACGAGTAACAGCTCAAATTTCGGTGCGATTTAATGGAATTGAATAAAGAAACTACGACTGATGCGATTCATGGATCGCTAGTAGCAGTAGTTGGGGAACAGAATGTTCGACTATCTGCGGTAACGAAGCGGCAAGATCAAGTATTATCCTGTATGTCGGACGAGCTCTGTGAACTGTGGAAGATCGTGAAGGATTTACAGGGAGGAAATGGCCGATATCAAGGGGAAGGGAGTACATGATCTCCTCGATCCATCAAATTATATAGATTTGGCTCGATTCATAGAGGCCTATTTTCAGTACCATGGAATTATGGAGGAGGCACGATTGCAGGTCACGGATTTTTATATGTCAAAAGAAGCACTCAGTTGGATACGTGGGATGAAGAAGAACGGATTACTCACTACCTGGAATAAATTCGTAGAAGATCTCAGAGAAAGATTCGGTCCGTCCATGCACTTTCGAAGACAAGCTCGAGCAGCTATTCTGATTGCAGCAGATCACATCGGTCGCGGAGTACATGATTAGGTTCGAGGCCTTGCTAAACGAAGTCTCAGGGCAGAAATCCCGATTGCAGCAGATCACATCGGTTGCGGAGTACATGATTAGGTTCGAGGCCTTGCTAAACGAAGTCTCAGGGCAGAATGAAGAGACGTTGGTGACTTTCTTCATTGGAGGTTTAAAACCGGACATCAAGAGTCAACTAAAAATCGATCGTCCGACATCGCTGAGGAGAGCTCTGGCGGTCTCCAAAGTACACGAGGCTAACTTGGGTTACAAGACTTACAAGGGGGGAGGCTCGCCTATTGTTAAGACGGAACCAATTCTGAAAACGCCGCCGGTCAGCAATGCAGTACCCATCATTCGGCGAACGTTGACAGTTGAAGAACGTAAGGAGAGGACGGCGAAGGGGTTGTGTTTTAACTGCGACGAGCAGTTCAAACCCGGACACAAGTGCCAAGGAAAATTATTCAGGCTGTGCGCGGAGAGCAACAACTTGGCGGAGGTCGTGGAACCAGTCACGGAGGAGGAGGAGGAAATTGAAGCAGGAGGAGGGGAAATTGAGATCAGCATGCACGCTCTATCAGGGTCGTTCAACCCCCGGACCATTCGACTGGTCGGATCCATCGAGGGGCAGCAGCTTTCCATATTGATCAATAGCGGCAGTACGCACAATTTTGTGCAGCGATCAGTAGCGTATAAACTGAGGATCCCCGTTCGAACCTTACCGGAATTCCGCGTATTTATAGGAAGCAGAGACTACCTAACGTGCTGCGAAGTGTGCCCCAGGGTGGCCATCCGAATTAATGATATCACTATCACACAAGATTTATACGTTCTCACCATGGAAGACGCAAATCGGCGTCCAATGGCTCGAGACATTGGGTCCAGTGGTAACGGACTACAAGAAGCTGACTCTGCAATTCGAGGATCAGGGCACGATGGTAAAATTTCAGGGGACCTCGCACCTAGGAGACTCTGAGATTTCGGGAGGAGGTCTTCGGAAATTGGTGGCTAGACAAGAGGTGGCCTATTTCTGTCATCTGAGGTGCGATCCGTCAGCAAAAATTAGTGAGACGAGTGCTGCCATGGGATAAGTACTGGATCAGTTTGCTGATATTTTTGGGGAACCAGAAGGACTACCCCTGAATCGACCCATGGATCACCACATTGAACTCATTCCAGGAGCGCGGCCGGTGAACATCAATCCGTATAAGTATCCCCATTTCCAGAAAAATGAGATCGAGAGATTAACTGCTGAAATGATCCAACAGGGCTTAGTCCGACCGAGTATGAGTCCATTCTCCTCGCCGGTGCTGTTGGTAAGGAAGAAAGATGGATCGTGGCGATTCTGTGTAGATTACCGTGCCCGTGTGCGATCGTTTTCCCATCCCGACGATGGATGAACTCTTGGACAAACTTCACAACGCGAAACTGTTTTCGAAATTAGACCTCCGGTCGGGGTATCACCAAATTCGGATAGCAGAGGAGGACATCCGGAAGTCGGCTTTCCGAACGCACCATGGGCATTACGAGTTTACCGTAATACCGTTCGGGCTTACGAATGCGCCGGCGACCTTTCAGGCCACCATGAACCAATTACTATCGGCATTCCTGTGGAAGTTCGTGGTCGTCTTCTTCGACGATATACTTATCTACAACCGTTCAGAAGAAGACCACCTAATTCACTTACGTGAAGTGCTGCACTTGTTACAATCTCACTCGTTTTTCGTGCGACGAAGCAAATGTAGTTTTGGGGTGAAGGAATTAGTTTATCTGGGACACATTGTTACATCGGACGGCGTCCGACCGGACCCGGATAAAGTGGAAGCTGTTAAGTCTTGGCCAATTCCAAACAGTCTTCGACAAGTGCGAGCATTTTTAGGCTTCACGGGATACTACCGGCGGTTCATCCGGTTATATGCTCAGATCGCCTCCCCGATAACCAATCTTCTGAGGCGATAGAAATTCAATTGGACAGAAGAAGCTACCAGTGCATTCCAGCAATTGAAGGAGATGCTGATATCGGCCCCAATACTGGTGTTCATCGCTCAGGGAGTTTCCGCTCTTCTGATCACGGTTCTCGCCGTCCTCACTTGTTCCTTCTCATCAAATGGCAGGTCAAAATGGTGAAGATCAAGCACCTCAATTCTTTGAAGCTTGACCAAACTAGTTTCTTTATGTGGCAAGCACATGTGAAGACTCAACTCCAAGGCTACTGTCTTCTTCTCTACATTGAAGGCACAATCGCTCTTGACAACGATCCAATTATTCAACAAGATCAACTTCTTTTAGGTTGGATTTTATCCTCTCTTTCCCTATCGATTCTTTCTCAGGTGGTCGGATGTGAGTCTTCGGTGAAGGCGTGGAAATTCACGAAATCTATGCATCGACCTCCAAATCGCGAATCATGCAAATCCAACACCAACTGCAGACTATTCGCAAAGAGGATAAAACCATCGCTGGGTTTCTAGCCGAGGTTACACTCTGTTGGAAGACTCTACGTGTCACCAGACCTATATACGTCCATGGCACTTCTCGTGGCTAAACCAATTTAGCCACGGATTTTTTCAAAAAGTCATTGAACTTGGCTGTGGGCGAAAGTCTATTTTCTTGTATTGTTTGGATGACTTTACTGGTAGAAATGAAATGAATTGTAACGTGGCCGGTATCACTAGAGGCGGACGTGGAACTACTGCGTCGACAATTAGGCATGGACAACTTACAATAGGTGCAGGACAGCATCGTAGAGGAGACAGAGGTCGTGCTTCGTCGCTCTGGTCGCCGAACAACCTTCACTCAGCAGAGCGACTTTATTTTCCCAAGTAGTTAAATTATGTTAGCGTAGGGAACATGTACGTTTGCTTTATGACTTTATTATTGTTATATTAATGAAGAACATTTTGAGGGAAGGGTATCAATATTACAACAAACAACCCTTCTATTTCTTCTTTGGTTCCTGTGGGGAAATTCCTCTTCTACTTCATCTACTTTGTTCCAGTTCGTCTACTCCGCCAATCTCACACGTTACATGAATATGGGTGAAGAGACTTCAATGGATTTGTGGCATGCTAGACTCGGCCATATTCATGGTCGGACTATTAAATTGGTTTATGAGAATTTTGATTTACCTATTTGTAATAAAACCATGACAGATTGTAATTCACATTTAATTAGTAAAATACACTGATTACCTTCTCGTTCTAAAAATTCAAATTCTACTACTGATGGGCAGATGCGTTTCAACTTATTTATGCTGATATATGGGGATTGTGTCAATATCCTCAATCGATGAACATAGATTCTTCATCAACTTTGAGGATGGATTCTCAAAATATAATTAATTGAATCTTTCCTATTGTTCGAAAATATGATCAAGCTCATCCTCTTTACAGATTCATCCACGATAGATTTGTCGAAAATCATACGAACTTGGTTTGCTTGAAGAAGCTTAATAAAATACATGATTAAATTCTGTCTTTCCTCTAAAGACTTGTACTTTGATAAATTGGTTTTTCTCCGGTAAAAAGCTCTAAAAAATGACACCAAAACTATATACATCGCTCTTTTTCAGTCAATTCTTACTTCTCCTTCTCCTTTAGCTTCTTCCTCTCTCTATAACGTACTATAGTTTCTTTCTATGTTGAATTGGTTACGATTTTGAATAAATGGACTTGGTATACACTGGAAGTTATAATCTCAGATAAGCATGCGTCGAATAAGTTTACTCCTAAAACATTGATTAATGACTGTGATTTAAATCTCATCATATCTCATTTATAAATATGAAGATTAGCTCAACTGGTCAAAGTTACCATTAAACATTCTGAGAGTTCAGAATTCGTCTCGTTGTGTATTTTAATTAAATTTCCTTTATGATATATTATGTGACTTTTATATATCATTTAAAGGTAAACATTTTTACTTAGTGTAGAAAACAATTATTTTTGAACCACTAAAAAAGTCAACCTTGTTCCAATAATCCATTGGGTAGAAGATGATAGGTGTTAAAAAGATAGCGTCGATCCAACGGCGGACTTGGGAGCTGTGGAGAGTCTCCGGCGGACAGAGCTCGCCGTCCGGCAAGCAATAGAGGAAAGGGGGAGAAAGAGTTAGGTTATTTCGTATTAACGACCTAACTAGCCGTTATCACTGTAGCTCTGTAATTATCCGTTAATCATTCACATGTATTAAGTGCTAACAATGTAATAACCTTTGTTTAATTACAGTATCTATTTAAACTAAGATTATCATTAACTAACTAACTAATATCAACTAATAACATAACTTGGATAATTGGATCTTTAAACAGGATGAACCAAATACCCAATTACCCGGTTATTCTAATTTAAGTGGGCAAACTTGCAGTTTGGTCCTCGTCCTTTTTATATCTCTTTTAAGTGGGCAAACTTGCAGTTTTGGTCCTCGTCCTTTTATATATCCTTTAAGTGGGTAATCTTGCAGTCCAGTCCTCGTTCTATTAATAGTTTTAAGTGGTGAATATTACAAACTGAACCTTACAGTTTCTTTCTAAGTTAAAACTGTAAGTGCTTCTGTTTTATTTATTTGCACTTAGGTCCAATCCAGTATCTAATTTAGTATTAAGCTAATTACTTCTTTAACTACCACATCTTGCCTTGGTCAACATATCGCGGATGTGAATATTCATTACAAAGTATACGATTCCAACGTACGTAAAATAAGATTTTTAGAATACTCTACAAGTACAATTATATCGCAATGTCCTTGACATCCAATTTTCTATAGCTTGTAGATTGTTATACTGCTATATTGTTCCATGCTTTGATGGATAAAGGAATGAACACCTCGGCAGTGATAATTTTGAAATCTGACATTTTCGATGACACTGATATTCGTTGTTTGACTAGAGGTAATCCTGAAGATGCTGAAGCAATTAGATTGCGGAGGTTTAAAAATGCAATTACGACGTCGGAGAGAATTGATCGAAATAAGTTTAAATTTGCGTTCATTCTTATTCGTACGAATTATCAAACCCAACATCCAAATCGGGTTCAGGTTTTATAATTTTAGATGTTCTCGGGTTTTGACCCGAATTCGTCGGGTCAAGGCAAACCCAACCCATTTCCATTCCTAGTTGAGATACATGGTGATAGCACGAGGTCTGACACACAGACCACGATACTAAAAGACGTATCCCAAGATATCTAATACGTAGATGAGAGGGGAGTACTGGTGATACAATATCTCGAACTCGGTCACAACATACTAGCAACTAGAAGTCCGGATAGCCCGAAATGAGCTGAGATACCTATTCTAGGTTTGGGAAGGTCCTAAGTCAACTCATGGGAAGATCGACTTTCCCAAAGGTCGACTTTCCTGGGACTCGACTTCTGAATAAAGTCGAATCTTAAAAAAGTCGGACCCCAAGAAAGTCGGTCTCAAGGATGTCGACCTAAGACCAGATCTGATCAGTTAGGCAGTTAGGCGGTTACTGCCCAAATGACCAGATTACCCCCATAAAAAGTCTTATAAATAGGAGGCGTCTCTCACTCATTAAGGCAGGTCATTTGGAGTGGAGTAGTCCCAGCGAAGCAAAGCTCTGAGCACTTGAATTCCAGCTTAATTTCCCCGCAGAGTTCCCTGTCTGGTACTTGTTGGAAGCGTTTTGGAGTACTGGTCATGTTCCACCCTCATCACATGGTCTACCAATAATTCGATTAACCTAGTTGGTAACTGACTAACTATCACTATTAAGTTGACCCAATAACGAATTTAGACCTAAAGTAAATTGACAAATTTCGAGAGTCATTAAATTTAAGTAAATTACCTTTCGATCCGAGATTGCGAAAGAGGATATAATTAAATTAACAGTTATGACTACCTAGTGGAAGAAGAAAAATTCGACAATGAATCTTGTAAATCAAGTTTTCACAATCGTATGAATCGATGATTATTTGAATGATATTTTAGAAATTTATTTATTATTATTAATAATGATAATATTTTAATATTTTATATCGGTACAAAAATATAATCTCGTCGAAAACAATTAGATTGAAAAAAAAAATTGAATTTTGTTAAATGATTTAAAATTAATCTCTCGTAGAAAAAATTCTGAATTCGCCACTGAGTTGACTGAATTACTGAAGGTTCAGGATTCTCGAATATCAATATATGTAATTTAATTTTATTTAATTATGTATCATGTAAATTATCAAAAAAAATCAGAAGAGGAAGGACAATAATAAGAAGAAGAAAAAAAAGAGGAAAGTGAGATTTGGGAACAAAGCATAGCATAACATAACAGCACCAACCATGATGGAGGAAAGTAAGCTTAGTCATCACCTTCCGTATGTCATGTCACATGTTATATGTAAACGAAACAATTGTTTGAATTAATTATAGATAATGAACAAATTGATTTTATAATAAATTTTAAATTCATTTATAAAAATAGAAAAAAACACTAACACATTTACTGTAAAAGATACTAGCACATGTACAACGAAAAGTCAATTTAATAAACATGATTATATCTTGGTAAACATTTTTATATTGTAGATTTGTAGGTAAAAATATGTATAACAGACAGAGATTGATCTATATTTAAATTGGGAAACTAAAAGGGTTATCTACGGAAAAAACCCAATAACAATTATTCTTTAAAGTTAAACCTAAATCGATATCAGTCCAATTTTCGCCTCTATTTCAGTCGAAACCCCAAATCGAAATTAGGCATTCAGCTTCTCCATTCACCTCTTCGTTCTCCGTCAGGCTCTCGTCGTCCGGATTTTGGCGTCGATCATTGCTCTTTCGTCTCCGGTTAGTTTTGTTTGTGTCTTACCGCTTGTTCAGTCAAGTCAGGTTCGTTTGTTTCTATTTCCGGTCACTTCTCGTTCTGGTTTAATCGATTGAATAATTCATTGCATTGATTACTTTAGTAGGTTCGTTCTGTCTTGAGTTTCGGGTCGGATTTCTGTATAGAACTTATTTAAACCCTGAATAGAAATCGTTGACAGAGTTTTATTTTATCGATAGCCCTAGATTCCAGATTTTGAATAGAAATCGTTGACAGAGTTTTATTTTATCGATAGCCCTAGATTCCAGATTTTCAACCGTTATCATCATCGCCTGCATCACTTGCTCAGCTGTTCCTAGCCTTCCAATTATTCTCCTCTATTGTCAGTGAGTATCGTTGTTATTTTCATGTTTAAGGAGTATGGTATCGTTTTAGCCTTTGTTTCATACTTTCATCTCAGTGTGTCGAGTTTATCTTAGAAAGCTTGGATCTTGGTTTGTTTCTCCTTGTAATTTTAATTATCTAAGGATAGTGATATGGTCTCATTACCTCATATATATCTTACTGTTGGTGTTTTATATTTGTTAACGGGGCAATGCCAAACTTTTTTTCTCATTTTCTTTTTTTCCCCCATCATTCTCAATTTTCTTTTCTATCTTATGGCAATTTTCTTTATTGAGAAAAAAATCTGTGTTTGTTTTTATTATTGTTATTTCAGTAAGTGTGTGGGTAGATGACGTCACTCAATGATATCCTGCCGCCGGCAAAGTCGTCCTTGTCTTCTTTATATGATCACTCCAATGATACGTGGTTCAAGGAGTGTTTGGGCTCATCTGAAGTTGGCGGGCCAACTCCAGTGATCAAGCACAATCCTGTACCTCCTTACGGTAAAAGGTCCGGCTTCATTCCTCGTAAGGTTGAGGACTTTGGTGATGGTGGTGCCTTCCCTGAAATTCATGTGGCTCAATATCCTTTAGGAATGGGAAGGAAGAATGAAAAGCCCAGTTCCAAGATTCTTCCTATCACTGTTGATTCTCATGGAAAGGTTGCTTTCGATGCTATAGTGAAGTTGAATGAGAACAGCTCAAAGATTGTCTATTCACAGCATAAGGATTTGGTTCCCAAGCTAGTGACTGAAGAGAATGTAGAAGATGAAGAAATGGAGAAGGAGATCCATGAGACCACTATGCGAACAAAGACAGCTTTGGAGAAGATTATCAATACAAGATTGAGTGCTGCCCAGCCGAAGAATGTTCCCACTCAGTCATCAGATTCCAAATTTATCAAGTATAAGCCATCACAGCAGTCTTCTGCATTTAATTCAGGTGCAAAAGAAAGAATTATAAGAATGGTCGAAATGCCGGTTGACCCTCTCGAACCTCCAAAGTTCAAGCACAAACGTGTCCCTAAAGCATCTGGCTCACCACCAGTTCCTGTGATGCATTCCCCACCTCGACCTGTGACTGTGAAAGATCAGCAAGATTGGAAAATCCCACCATGTATCTCAAACTGGAAGAATCCTAAAGGGTACACAATCCCATTGGATAAACGTCTTGCAGCTGATGGGAGGGGACTTCAGGAAGTTCAGATCAATGATAATTTTGCCAAGCTGTCTGAGGCTTTGTATGTAGCAGAACAGAAGGCAAGAGAGGCTGTTTCAATGAGATCAAAGGTTCAGAAGGAACTGATGTTGAAAGAGAAAGATAGGAAAGAACAGGAACTTCGTGCACTGGCACAAAGAGCACGATCAGAAAGAACAGGAATTCCATCTGCCCCCCCAACAGCACCACCACCCTCTTCTGTTGATAGAATGACTATGAGGGAGGAAGGTGATACTGATTTAAGGGAAAGGAGCCATCACGAGCGTCCTATTAGGGAGTCAAGGGAGGACAGAGAAGAGAGGATTGAGCGAGAGAAACTCCGGGAAGAACGTAGGAGGGAGAGGGAAAGGGAAAGGAGGTTGGAAGCAAAAGATGTGGCAATGGGCAAGAAGAGCAAGATCACAAGAGACCGAGACCGAGATATCAGTGAGAAAGTTGCTCTTGGAATGGCTAACACAGGTGGTGGCACACGTACAGGAGAAGTCATGTACGACTCAAGATTGTTCAATCAAGAAAAAGGCATGGCATCTGGATTTGCCACAGATGACCAGTACAACGTATATGATAAAGGTCTGTTTACAGCTCAGTCCACCATGTCTACACTCTACAAACCAAAGAGAGGCAATGATTCAGAGATGTATGGAGGTGAAGACGAGCAGCTAGAAAAGGTTCTTAACACGAAACGATTCAAGGCCGATAAACAATTCTCAGGCGCATCAGAAAGATCTTCTGGAAGTAAGAGGGACGGTTCTATGGAGTTTGTAAAACAGCAGGAAGAAAGTGACCCATTCGGTTTGGACCAGTTTTTGACAGAAGTGAAGAAAGGGAAGAAAGCTATGGATAAGATTGGAAGTGGTGGAACCATGCGAGCAAGCGGAGGATCCTCTAGAGATGATTACGAGGGAGGTGGTTCAAGGAGCAGCATTGCATTTGAAAGAGGCCGATGATAACTGATAATACTATCATCTTTTGATCTTATTACTAATGCCAATGTGAGAATATTAGACATTATCTGAGATTATTGTTTGTGCTCTTAAATCTTCAGTCACAATCACACCACAACACTATCAATTATCATTGTCTACACTATCTATTACATTGCTTTAATATTTTAACTAGTTCATTATATTCCAGATGAAAACAATGCATCAAAGCCATATGGAAGTTTATTATTTTTTGAGGTGTTTTAAAATGTGTGTTTTGTTTCTTTGCAGGAAAAAGGAAGAACTCTTACAATGGCTACTCTGGGCTGCCTTTTGAAATCTCAAAAACTCAAAGAGAAAAGACTAAGATGAATCAGTAAGTGAGAAATTAGTTACTAGAGACTATTGTTACTTTACTCTGTAATAAGTAGACAAGGAGTGCATGTGTAATAATTAATAACTTATAAATATAAATCCAGCAATGAAACTTAGACCATTTTTTTTATAAGGATGATATCTTTTTATAAGATTTCATTCTTAAAGATATATTAGAGTTTTATAATATCAAAGTACAACGAGACTCGAATTGTAGTTTGTTATTGTTTTTTTACCTATTTTTAAGTTGATATATCAAATTCACATAATATTAGGTTTGGCAATTCGTATCAAATTCACATAAATATTTCTCTTTCTTTCTCCTTTCATTTCTTCTCCTCTCTTACCTTCGATCTCCACGACTATTTTTTCCATTAACACGATCCGTATCAAAAAAATTGACACGAACACGACACGACCATAGTTATTATTAATTTATTATTTTACACCATTGTTATTATTTTACCCTTATTATTTTATGGCTACAATATTTTATTTAAAACTTAAGGGTTTTAATATAAAAATATTATTTTACTCCTATTACATAAAATATAAACATAGTTAATTAATACTATAATATTATATTTTCGTGATAGTGTCGTTTTAATTTACGTTTTGTGTAATCATATCATGTGTTTTAAAGACAAAAATTAAACCGACACTATTATTAATCATTTTAAAACTTTCGACACTAACCCGACACTATTATGAACGTGTCGTATTGTGTTAAAATCGTGTTGTGTCGTACTTTTTTACAATCGTGTTGTGTCGTATTTTTTTACGAATCGTGTTGTGTCGTATTTTTTTTACGAATCGTATCTATTATTACCACTTCTACATAATATATCACTGATTGCATTAAAACTCTGAATCTTCAACTATCAACGTGATAAGTTAAGTTGATCTAATGTTACTAGTGGACGTAATTAGACAGGTTGGGTGGTCCATGCCAATATACCACGAGTCCACGACGAAGAACGTGTTGGAAAAAAAGATTAAAGAAAATCGCTAAAGTTGGTGCGTTGTTAAGTGACGAGAGTAAGAAAGAACGGTCAGTGGGTCCCACTATTTTTAATTTTTGACGAGAGTGTCCTTGGATTATTTTTGAAATAAAAAAGGTTCCTGCCGTCCGACCACATGGGCGTCGCACTCACTGACTCACAAGACCCTACCGAGATACTTTCGCGTGCTTTCCCGTTAATGCCCCGACAAAAAGGGTGTTTTCGGGAGACCGTGTCTGGGAAGTCGTGTGGACAAAGCGGTAAATTAGCAGAGTTCGAGTGGTTTTTACTACTAATATTCGAAGGGGAGGGTATATCTGTAAATAAGAGTGATAATAAGGAGTGATTTGTTTACCGCAAGCTCTTCTTTAAATGTAAATCTCAACTTCTCATTTAAGTGGAGTGATCTTAGTTGTCATTTATTATCACGATTCCACCCACGCTGTTATTTTCTCCGTTCATACCGAGAAGAATGACGAGCGGTTGTTGTTGATAGATCTGCTTCGATCTTTCGTTATTTCCTTCTTTTCTCCCGGAGTTTTGGGTCGTTCAGGTAGTTTTCCGGTCGATTGTTCTGGTAGCTAGCTCCGGCTCTTTCTTTCTCTCTCTCTTTTGATTTCCTCTTTTTTTTGTGAGCAGTAATAAGTAAATGCTGGTTGGATTAGGGTTTGTTTGTTCTTTTTCGAGGTTCGGCGTTTTCTTAGGGTTTTAATTTCGATTCGATACTTTCGTCCAAAGCAATGTTTCTGCATTCCAATCTGGTGTTCTATATTTACTTTGACGATTTTACTTTTTTTTTTGCAGATTGTTGGAGAAGAGAAGTTCACACATGTCGTGGGAAATTAGTGCATACATTGTGTTGCCTGAAGAGTGAAGATCGATCGAAATTCTTAGGTATATTGTAAGTTCGTAACATGTTCAGTACTTGCTCGATCTGTTGCGGTGTTCTGAATAGGAAATGTGGTGGTTTTTGTAGGTGTGCTTCTTTGGACTAGTTGGTACTTTCTTGGAGGATATTTTTATATGATTTTATATCGCTGATTGGAATTCTAGCAAATTCGGTTTTATTCTAATATAATTAGTAAAGATGGAGGGAGAAATAGATCCGAATGATACTTTAGATTACGTTTCTTTTCAAATCACCTCAGATCAAAACAGGTAGCAATTTCTTCTTTGTAAATTTGGATTCTCAGTGCTGGCAAACAATCCAGAAATGAAAGCATAGATTTACATCGTCCTTTTTTTCTTCTAGGTTTGAGGCATCAGTATGCAGTAAAAGGAAAATGGAGAGATTATCTTCTGGTCATTTAGATCAACTTGAGTTGTATTTACCAGCAGTAAAGGAATTCGATTCTGAATTTGATGATATTTTCAAGCTTCAGTTACCCGATAGCCTCAAGGGTTCTTCTTGGTTTAGTAAATCTACCCTGTCAATGTAAATCTTTTTGTAGATTGTTGTATTCTGGTAAATTTTATTTGCTGCCTGCAATCATGTTAAAAAAATTCTCCTCAGGTTTCTTCATATTGTTAATAATCCTGAATTATTGAAGAAAAACAATGCCATTCAAAATGAGTTAAACCAATTGGAGGAAACTAGAAGATTTCATCTTACACTCTACACCAAGGTTTGCTTCATCTTTATTGTCCAAAATCAACAGCTTTATTTTCTCTGGTTTTCATTTTTTTTTCAAATCTAGGATAATCGAGCTCATGAGGCAGGTTCCCAAGAAGGTGTGTTGCAAATCATTTATATCAAAATTATTTTGGTAATAAAATTGCATTATTAATTATCAAGCAATAGAAATAGAGAATATGGTGATGGTTTGACATTTAGTAATTCAATTTGATTAATTCAGCGTATTTAATTTTATACATCCTTTTATATATAGAGGAAGTATCAAAAGATGGAATCTTATATGATAGAAAACTTGATTCTAGGAGATAGTTATTCCTAATAATATTCTAACTGATATCAATTGATAATTTGATATCAATTTGTACATCAGACATCACTATATCTAATTAATAGTAACTATTCTAACTAAAGTATATATATGTCAATACTCATTCAATAATGCATAGATTTTACATAGACTTTGAAAGCATAGTAGTTGAGTTGAATCCTTGAGAAAGTGTTCTCTAACTTCTCTTTGCAATAAACATCAAGAGGATTCCACCACATCTTGGGAAAAATTCCTTTTGATAAAGGACATGTAGATGAGTCTACCATAATCTTGGGGGAAAGTCTTCTTTCTTGAGAAGAGACTTAAAAGGAAAGAGATCATCAGTCTTTTCAATAGCATTTTAGGACTTTGGACTCATTCCTAAATCCTAACCAATTCTAACTTGGGGAAGAATAGTTTGAAGTCCGAGGAAAACTTCCAATTCTGTAACAGTATGAATTTATAATGCCAAAAAATATATATGTATACATTTTCATGACAATGAACAGTCCCATGCAATGCAGTGCTAATACTAAGCTTTTAAATATGTGATGGAGACATACTCATTGCAGCATATGTGAGCACATCAAATATGTTGATTATTTTTAATACACTAATATATAATACAATCATTATTTAGGCAAAATGTATACTAACCAAACACAAAAAAAGTGCTTTCAAAAAAACACACAAAAAAGAAAATCTTAATCACCTGATCAAGGTTAGGGTTAGACGATACCTAGAGCATTAGATGCTTAGCAATCTGTTTTGTAAAAAAGCTACTATGTCCTAGAGGTTACAGAATAAGACCTAGATTAGGCTTAACTGTTAAGGAACTCTCTGTTTTTTTGTTTTTTGTAATTTGGGGAAAGGGTCACTTCATATCTAATGAAAATTTACCTACCTTAAAAAAGAGTTAGAAGTCTTAAAAACAATCAAATATTAATATCAATTAAAAAAAGTCTCAAATATTAATAACAAATAGGGAAGTAAAAATACGAAATAACCAAATAGAATCATCATTGAGGTATTCATTTCTTCTATAATAACCTGCCTCAGCTGTGCGTGGTCGCATATGCAAGTGCACGTTCTATATCTTTCTTTAATTACTGTGCCTATTATTTAAATGTGAGTACAAAAGTCAAATTACCATTTTGCCATGTTTACACATAACAGAAGGTAGGAACATGCACGGAAAGAATATTGCATCTTCTGATGATACAAAGTGAGCATTTCCTTTTATTTATTAATTTTTCTTTAATTATCTATTATCCATTTAAGAATTAAGATTTTTATATAAACCAAATCATTACCCTGTCAGGAATGAATTACTCAGGGCACTGGATTTGAGAGTTGTAGCTCTGAATGAAGAGTTAGCTGCTGTATTCGGTCAAGCTCTGGGTAACAATTGTTCAAAAGCACAAATTTTTGATGTTGCTACATTTGTTGATAATTTTGGAACAAGTAATTTAAGGTGTGCAATTAACCATCGTGTCTCATTTCTACCTTTTTCCTGGGAATACCTTCTTGCCTAATTAAGATACTGATAATTAAGATAATATTTTTTTAAGATACTGATAATTAAGATAATATTTTTTTTTGCAGGGACGCTCTGTTTAAGTACTCTTCATTTTCATACGATTTGAATAATTTTGATAGGATAAGGCTCCAAGAAGGTTACTCCCCTAGTTTGCAGGCTGATGTCAAAACATCTGTTAGAAATGGAATCGTTCCAAAACTCGCACAAGCTGAACGCCATAGCACTGAAGAAAGTGATGAATCTTCTGATTCGAGTGAAGAAGCTCAGTCTTTCGTAGAAAGAAGTCGATCCACCATACGAGCTGCATCGCCAAGGAGGTCAGCATCGCCAATGCGAAGAATTCAAATTGGACGATCTGGATCACGCAAGGCTACTGCATTGACTATCAAGAGCCTCAACTATTTTCCAATAAGAGAAAGACCACTGTTTAATAGAGAAGATGACGTAAGTAACAGAGATGATGAACCGACCATTCGGCAACCAAGAAGACCTGAGAATGCAATTTTGAGAATGAGTGTACAAGATAGAATACATCTTTTTGAGAACAAGCAGAAAGATCAGAATTCCGATACTCAGAAGAAAAACACATCTAATGAAGCATTATTTGGTGCTAAAAAATCTGTTTTAAGAAGATGGAGTTCTGGCATGAGTGATTCTTCAACACCACATAGAAATACACATAACAACAGTACTGAACTCACTTCTAATGACATGACAACTGTCCAAGATAAAACATCCACTGAAATGATTCCCAATGCTCTATCTAAAGAAATTTCTAATGGTTTTGAAGTAACCCTAGATGTGAAGAATACATCAGAAAATCAAATACATAATTCGGATACACTAGTTTCCTTACCATCTGAAGAGACGCAAAATCGAGCAGCTGCGTCCGCAGAATGGACCAGGCAGAAAGAGGCTGAGCTCAATCAAATGTTAATGAAGATGATGGAAAATAAGCCTGCCAACTATGCAAATTCTGGGAGTACTCAAAATAAAAATCAGGAACTATCTGGACAGAAAAAAGAAGAATTGTACATCAAATACAAGGAAAAACGGGAGGAAAAATTGAAATCCGCAAATACTGGAAAACATACCGTGAAAGAATCTAAATCTAAGTTTATACGTGATAAGATAGGCCATAGAAAATCTGAGACGTCCTTAAAAGTTCCCATTGTTGAAAGAAAGCCTAATTCATCTACTCATTCTCAAAAGACCAGAAGGAATTCTTCTCCTCCGGTTCTACCAAAAACGTCGTCACTAAAACCTGCTGGTTCTAGGAAAGCTTCACCTAGAACCCCACAACCAGTGGTCAGTACCAGTTGTAGCTCTTTACCATCTGCTTCCTCACAAAAATCCGTAACACCACCTGCTAAAAATTCATCTGGCTTACCAAACCGTCGAAAGCCTTTGGTGCCACCACCAACAACAACAAATAAATCTGCTCTCCATTTAGATGGTCTAATACAAGCGAAAGGCGCAAAAGGATCTGCGTTCTTAGCTGAGAAATCAAATTTGAAATGTCAGGAAGAGAAACTGAAAAAGGCAGCAGTAACTAAGAGCAGTAATAAAACTGTGAGAACAAAATCTATGGCTCCTTCATGTGATGATTCTGATGCAACTCCAGCCAAGCCAAGTTTTTATAACAAGGTTACCAAGAAGGGAAGTGTAGTGCCTTTGGAGTCGAAGCCATTCTTAAGGAAAGGTGCCGGTGCTGGCTCTGCATTAACAAAAACAAAAGTCGTTCAGTCTGATAAATATTCAAAACATGGTGCAAATATTATGAAAGTCGAGAAGGAATCTGTTTCTGAAAAAATGGAGATAATGGTCGACCCGTCAGAAAGAAAAAATGTTCAATCTGTGAAATATTCAAAACATAGTCCTAACAAAATGCAAGTAAAGAAGGAATTTGTTTATGAAACAGTGGAGACAATGATGGAAACCCCTAAAATAAAACACGTTCAATCTATCAAATATTCAAAACATAGTCCTAATCTTATGCAAGTCGGCAAGGAATATGTTTCTAGTACAATGGAAACTGTGATTGAAACTCCAAAAACAAAACATGTTCAATATGGTAAATATTCAAAGCAAGGTGAAAATCATATGCATTTTGAGAAAGAGTCGGTTTCTAAAACAATGGAGATAACAACTGAATCGCCAACACCAAAAAGTGCTGACAAATTTTCAAAGTATGTAACAGGTCTTATGGAAAGTGAAAATTTTGTAACGGCACAGCAAATTTGTGACATGGTGGAAGACTCAGCTGAACAACCTAAGGTAGACCAAACACAGTTTATCAACGATAATGCAAGGTTTGAAGAATTTGAAAGTTCTGATTTAAATTTTGTAAGGGCACATGAATCGAAAGAACCATTAGTTGCTGAAGTCTTGTGCAGTTTAACGCAGTCTCCAGATTTTGTAGTAAATGGTGTTCAAGCTGATGACGATTTAGGCATCTCATCAAGTGCATGGGTTGATGTTGAACATGAAGGGGATCAAATATTATTCGAAACAGAACACCCTCAAATTGCAACTCATGAAGATGTTGTTCCTGAAACAGCATCCAGTCCAAGGATCCGATCTTCACTCTCACAAATGTTACTAGCTGAGACTGCTGAGCCAGAGATTGTTGAATGGGGAAATGCTGAAATTCCACCTGCTCTAGTTTATCAAAAGGATGCCCCAAAAGGGTTTAAGCGTCTCTTAAGGTTTAACAGGAAGAGCAAAGGAGAGAGTGTAATGACAGATTTCTCCAGTCCTCCAGTCTTTTATGGAGGAGAGGAAGATGTAGAAGAACCAAAAATCTCCAACAAGAAAGATACAGATACATCTTCAAAGAGAGCAGGCTCAAAATCAAAGGCAGCAGTTGGGCTGCAGAAAGCCATGGTCAGTGAAAGTTATGATGGTGAAAATTCTAGAAAGATCTCAACAAATCATTCAAGCAGTCATCAATTATTATCAGGTATCGAAATGTTTCAATTTAGGACAGTAATCAAATTATCAACAATAACGTTATACTAATTTTCAAAAATTTCTACGTTCTACTTTCAGCTAGTATGAACAACCTCCCATCTGGCAATCACAAGCTACGAGAAGGACTTAGTTCTGCAACATCTACTTCAACTAAAGGTATGCTTAATGTTAATGATTAATCATTCATTGTGAAGGTTTGTGATTTGTATTTTAAATATTTTTTTCTTGGCATATTTTTTAATTGCTAAAGGATCAAGGTCATTCTTCTCCCTTTCAACGTTTAGAAGCAACAAATCAAATGAGTCGAAGTAGCAACATTATATTTGCAGGTACACAACTCCGTTTTATCAAATCCCTATCCATTGTATATTTTGCTGGTTGGTTTAGAGAAATACTAATGCTCACGTTCCTTTTCTGGACACACTTTTCTTGCACATCTTATTAGATGGTTATTCAAAAAAATGGCAGGAGTAGTATGAGTACAGAGTAAGTGTTCATTCTAATGTAATCTGAACTCTAGATATGCATAAATCTTTTTTGTTCCTTTGGCGAAATTTAAAAAATTTGACTGACACAGACAATATTTTCCTTCTTAATTGAATTCGGATTTATCAATACTATTGAAGTAGGAGTGATCAAGTGCTTCTTTTGCTGAAATTCTTCTTGACGGATCGTAATAGAGCATTTTCTGCGTAAAATGAATAGATATTAGGAAACACTTTAGATATAGACAATAGATATTGTTTTTCATTCAAGTTAAGGTAAAGAAGAAGTACCATTAGAAGGTCGAAACCATATTTCCCTGCTGCCGGAATTATCTCTATGAATGGTTCACGCTTATAATAATTATATTTAGACATAATTTTGCCAACTCGAGGCCATGTTTCTTCAGTTGGTGTTCCCAAAGTGCTTGAGTTGAGATGTAAATTGAATAAACAAACTTAAAGAGTAAAATGCTGTTATTCATTATTATTTTTACCAGAATATTATTTTCAACTGTTCTGCTTTTGAGGTAACTTTCGCATGAGCATCAAATAATTTGCGTCCTCTAAGCAATTCAGCTGCATGGAGAATATAACAGAAAATAAGAATGAAAACATTACCTATTAAAATTGCACACAATCAGGTTGTATTGAATTTTATTTCGAAAAGAACATACCAGTCGTTATATATTAGTATGTTACTTTCAATGAACAGATTCTATTATTTTATTACGGGTGTATTTTTTATCGCTTGAGTTTTCAAATTAGAATATTCTTCAATCAATAGTCATTATTATCTATGATATAGAAAACATAAAATGAATAGAAAATTAAAATAAAGTGACAAAAACAAACCAAATATTAACCCAACATTCCACATGTCCCCTTGGGTTGAATGGGGTGCTCCAAGAAGTATCTCAGGAGGTATATATTTGAAACCAAGAATCTGAAACCCAGAGAAGAAATACTAGTGGCGAAAGATTTTAATGTCAATCTGTGTAGATATGTTCGAGGGGGAAATTCAGAATCAAACCTTATCTATATCTTCCCTTTGATTGTGAATGATATTGAAAGTTTTTCCAGGGTTAAAATCAGCAATCTTCAGACGATATGTCATCATATCAACTAAAATATTATCTGGTCTCAAAGCGCTATTTATAATTTATAGATACAGAGAATAAAAAACACAGATCAAATTCAGACTTGAGAGATCATAATGCATATTTAAAATTTGTATCATTGTGTGTCACATCACCTATGAATAATCCCGTTATCATGGAGGTATAAAATTGCTTTGCACAACTGATACATTAAAATCTATCAAAAGCAAAATGATACCCATGTCAAAATAAAATAAGATTAGATAAGGAAAAAAAATATTGATTAAGATTTTTACCCGAATCCTTTCTGCCGTTTCTGGCCTAGAATCAAAAGTGAGCATTTCAGTGTTATGAAAACTCATTGCTTCCTTGAGATTATACTGAAGATACTCAAATATAAAGTACACATAGACATCCATCTCTCGTCCCACATCAAGCAACCTAAATTTCCCTTAAAGAATAAGAAATCTTTATTCAAGAACTAACAATCAAATCAAAAAAATAAAAGGGGGAGGAAGAGGATTGAGGAAGGACTTGGCCATGTATTTGCTATCCAACAGCGACTTGAAAAGGGAGATATCTTGGGCAGTGGACTTGGGATAACCCCAACCATTTTTCATGAACCTCTTTACAGCAACTATCGTCCCAGTGGTCTTTTCTCGAGCTTTCGTCACAACACAATCCTTTCCATATCTTATAATAGACAGCTGCTCATAAATTTTAACGGAAAAATCCTCCGATCCATGAACTGGAGTATTATCATGCGCCGAAGCAACAACATCATCCACCAATGAGGAAGAGGCAACAGCAGGGTACACCGCCGAAGAAGACAAATCCGTCGATGAAGCAGCGACAGCAGTAGCCTCCTCGAATAAATTAGTGACATGATCATCGAATGCAGCGACGTCATCTTCATATGCAGCAGCGGAATAATCTTCGTATTCACCAGCGATTTCCTCCTCGAATACAACATCATCGTCATCGGATGAAGCAGCAGCAGTATCATCATCATCGGATGAAGTAGCAGTATCATCATCATCATCATCGGATGAAGTAGCAGTATCATCATCATCATCGGATGAAGTAACAGCATCGTCATCATCATCAGATGAAGAAGCAGCATCGTCATCATCATCAGATGAAGAAGCAGCCTCAGCAGCAGCAGCCAAGTAATGTGACAATGAAGCATTACTATGAAACACTGTCGATTGGGAACGACCATTCACTATTAGAGTCCTCATATCAAACAATCAGATATTCTGATTGATGATACAACTTACAAGGTGTTTATTTCATTATATAGAGACGAGTCGATGGATACTGGAGTAACAGAAACTATAACTGATTAAAACTGTAAAAAGTTCTACAAACTTACCAGAAATTCTGTAAGTAAATTTTTATTACTTGAGATAAGGAAAACAAAAAGAAAAACGTAAAGAACAAAGTGACAAGTTAAAATTATTTAGAACAAAATTAAAAACAAGGAGAAACAGCAGCAGCAGCATTTAAATAAATACGGTGGTTTGATAAATAAGGCAGTCAAAACATTTCTTGTGTAGTAATTGAGGTAGTAGCAAAATTCTTTAGTTGCCAACAACCTCAATGAGGGTCTCCTCGTAGTCACTGGGTGCAACCAGACCATGGAGATTCATCACGGTGGCAGCAACATTGGCAAGTCCACCATTGGGCACATCTCTTTTGAATCTAACTCCTGAATGAAGTCCAGGACCTCCGATGGCAATCGGAACCTTCAAGATAACAAAAAATGAGCAGGTGAGATGACTGGTGGGTAGAGAACAAATCTTTTATTTTAACATTAGAGATTTTAGAGATGTTGATTATTATTAAAGTTTTTTACTTACAGGTTGAAGAGTATGTGAAGTCAACACTTGAATGTTTCCGCTTTTGTCAAGAGCTGGGTTACCAGCCTTGTTCCTCTTTACCATATCCTCGGCATTACCATGATCTGCAGTCACTAGATATATACCACCCACTTGCTCAACAGCATCCAGAATCATCTGTGAAAGATTAATAAGATCAATCGTGTTACAACTTACAAGGCGAAACTATTACTCTATTAGCGATTTTACCTATATTAGAATAAGGTTGCATAAAAAGTAAACTACATACTAACTTGGGTGTCAAATACTCGAATCAAAGCTGTTGATTACATTTCAGGAAAAGAGCAAACATTACCTTAACACCTTTGTCTGAAGTTTTGCATGCCACAACAGTGGCCTCTATATCACCGGTATGACCCACCATGTCAGAGTTAGGCAAGTTCACACGTACCTAATAACCAAAGAACTGATGAATTATATTTTATGTATAATTAAATGAAAGACGTCTATTAATTTAAGCATCCATAATAGTCTATACGACTATTACCTGGTGAAATTTGCCACTCAAGATAATATCTCTGGCCTTCTCAGCAATTTCCAAGGCCTTCATTTTAGGTTTGACATTGAATGTTATTCCAACGTCACTTGGAATTTCAACGTATTCTTCCATACTAGAATCAAAGTAACCAGAACGATTTCCATTCCAAAAAAATGTTACATGACCAAACTTAACAGTCTCACTGCAAAATAAACAAACAAAATTAGAATATTCGGAACAAAGAATGATTTTTTATATCATTTTTAAAATCCTATGGAAAATAAATAAATTTCAAAAGCCTACAATATTAAGACTGGCCTTTATATGTTTAGAAATATGCATTACCTGCATGCAAAGGTTTTGACACCATTATGCACTAGATATTCACCAGAAGTCCTATCTATTTCGGGCGGAGAAACAAGATAATGAGATGGAAGCAGTAATTCACCATCATACTGAAGCATTCCACAATATTTGATCTTTGGGACACGCACTCGGTCGAATTTGTCGAAATCTTTATACTCAAGTGATTTAGCAATCATGGTCATACGATCCGCACGGAAATTGAATGTCACAACAGCATCACCATCAACTATAGGTCCAACTGCTTTACCATTGTCATCAACAATAACAAAGGGGGGCAAATATTGGTCGCTGCATTTGGTTTCTTCTCTTAAATTTTTGACAGCTTCAACTGCATTCTTAAATTGGTATGGTGCTTCGCCAAGAACTTGGGCATCCCATCCACGTTTGACAACTTCCCAGTCATTCTACAATAAATAACAAAAAAAACTATTCCTTTATTCTAGGAAGAAAAATGTTATACCAAATCATATGAAATAGTAAATTCCATAAAATATGAGAGAAAAAATATATAATATAAGATTAAAAATTGAAAGAATGACATCTGAATTTAAATAACCCACATTTTCCATAGTAAAAAATTATTTTAAAAAAGAGATCGTAAAATACCTCATATCTATCCATAGTGACATACATGCGTCCACCACCCGATGCAATTTGAGCATCGATACCTTTCTCACGTAAAGTTGAAAGGGTGCTCTCAAGAGTCTCAACAAAACCAATACTGGAGCCATCCAGAACATCACGTCCATCAGTGAGGATATGCACACGAATTCTCTTAGCACCACGTTCACTGGATCCTTTAAGAAGCAACTGCCAGAAAGAAAAAGAAAATATAAGTTGAAATTATTCAGAAAATGATAATACCAAAGTATGCAACACATACCTGTAATTGATCAAGACGAGAATGAACACCACCATCACTCAATAAGCCAATTAGATGCAAGGTATTTTCAGCAAAACAATCCTTGATGTAATTAAATCCTTCATCATCGTAAATTTTTCCAGATTCCAATGCAAGATCCACCAACTTAGCACTGCAAAGAATCGTAAAATGTTACAGTAATTGAAGAGGTAGGAGATGCATAAAACATTAAAACATAATATTATACTGGCTAAAAATATGTCCATCGCCTTAAAAATAAACCAAGATTCAAAAATAAATAAAATATCAATTCGCTTAAAATTATATAGACATTTAAGTAAAGGAGGAAAAAATCATTTATTTATAAAAGTCTCACAATATTTTACAATTCTATTCCCTTGTAATAGTAAAAAATGGGTAAAGTGAATTTTATATTCTTTTGGTGAATGAACCATCCAAAGAAATAAAGAATAAGAAGAAGAAATCAAACAAAAAAGATTCATAAGAGTTACCATTGTATGCCTTTAAAATCTATAAAAAAAAAAAATCACAATTACAACTATCATAATTCATAAGTTTCTTCAAAAAGCTAAATTAAAAAATATTGTGAAAAAATCAAATAGTATTCAAACAAAGAAGCATGGATAATTAACAATATTTATTAAACAAAAAATTGTCAAATAAAAAATCAAATAGTAACAAATAATAAACAGGGGAATATTGAAAAATTGTTAGTAATTTACCCCTGAGCAAAAATTCGTCCAGCACCTAATGCATTGTGACCAACTTCACTGTTACCCATATCATCCTCTGTGGGAAGTCCAACTGCATGGCCATGAGCACGCACCAATCTCCAGGTATCTGGATGACCCTATAGAGGTAATTAAAAAACATCTTAAATCTCAAAAGAAAAGTGCAGATAAAGAAAAACATGCACAATGAGTGATATTTGAATTTTCAAACATGCATAATATGACAAAAAAGTCATAAATCCTTGCATACATTTTATGTGAATATGTCATGCACTTGATTTTAAGTTATTAACTATACATTAAAAACTTAATTCAAAAAAATTATAAGTTAAATTCTACAAATAAAGTATTATCACTATAAGTAAAGAAACAGTTGTACCAAGGACCTGAGGTTTCACCTTTTAAATTTATCTGTTTGAGGTTGGATATACATCTCTTAGAATACAAGAATAACAATACCTTTAAACCATATATTACGTGGGAACTGGGAAGTTGGTATCATAAATGTATATTTACGTTAAGTTTATTAAGTAGAAGCAAAAAAATATGATTTATCAACAATATACAGCATGTCTAAAAAATTTAAAAAATGTAAACTAATTTGTGACATCAAGCTTTATTGAAATCATCCTCCTATTAACACACCTTTTTTAAATATTAGTGTCAAACAAGCATACATTATTCTGATAAAACTTTCTAGTTTCTACCGAATACATAAACATAATAATAAATCATGCATGCAAAGAAAATACAAATAGTATTACATAGAAGATATGCTAGCACCAGAAAGAATACAAATAATATATTTGGGTGAGGCGTCAAAAGAATTCAGAGGATAAAAAGGAAAGTGAATATGAATTATGAATGAACTACTGAAGCTACTAACAGAGCCATTAAATTCTAAACAACTAATTCAAGATTTTAAGTAACTTTAAATGATGTGGGACCCAAAAATGTTGTTGACTGTTGCATTTTTTGGTACAAAAAAAATGAAGAAAACAAGATAAGCTTCCAGATGTGATTTGCTATTTCAAATCACTCGCAAAAAAAAAATGAAATCATGAATTGCATATATATATAATAATAGAACAAAGAAACAACTATACATTTTTAAGAGAATCCATGGTCGGTGTCTCTGCAACATGAACGCAGTTGTACTGATCAGGAGTAGCCTCACCCCAACCATCAAGAACCACAACAGCTACGGTCTTTCCCTTTGGAAGCGTCGGGTGTGCTTCCAACTCCCACGATAATCCAGAGCTCGCCATAGCTTCTTAATTTCTACTACAAAAAAACAAACAAAAAAGGAATATCGAACAATCAATAACATCGTCAGAGCTAGTAAAAACAATTCAACAAAACCTGCATATCTAGAAAACAGACTAGCTTATTAAGTAAACAATCTTGAGGAAGAAGCATAACATTTTTCCCCCAAAGATCAAATCAGACTCAGAAAAACACTACTGCTTGCACCTGATCGTCGGAGATGCTACAGATCCAGGTAGAAAACGAAAAATACTACGATCGGATAATGGGAAAAGAAAAAAAAACTAGATCGGATCAGATCGGATCGGATCGGATCGGATCGGAACGTACCTTTACCGGAAACAATTCAAGATATTCTCGAGAGACGTGATTAGGGAAAAGACGAACGGACGTGCTATTTATAGATCGGTAGAATTTAGGGCAAATCGGAGTCTCAATTTCAACGGCCGTGACTCTGTGGGTCATAAATCATGCGCAACCAGGTCGGGGAATATAATATTTTAGACGAAAATCCTAAACCCATGTTCGTCATTTGTTGGAAATTTCGGCAGTATTGGGTGAGATCAACCCGGACCCGGGACCCGTCTCTGTCAGAAGAAATGGAACACGAACGAGACGGGTCTATATCTGCGGACGGGCGGGTCCAAATTAAGCCTGGACCCATGCTCAGTGCTCACCCATCCCCTTCCCCACACACACCACAGTAAGCAAAAACCGAATCGATGGCACAACATAATTGACTTTTCGAAAAGAAAAAAAATAAAGTTAATAAACAAATTATATTCCAATACTAATACTTTTTTACATCTCACCTTTCATTTTCGATCCGTTGGTTTATCAATAAATTAAATCATATATTAGTTATTTTATTTTTCATTTCATTTTTCCGTTGCACTTTTATTTTTATCTTTATTCGGTGACCATTAAATGATTTTTATTTGATAACTTCACAGTCATTCTACACAAATTCAATTTACAAAAATATTACAGACACCTCACGACATTTTTCCAAACTTAATTGAAAACTACCCGAATCTCTTCATAAATCTTTCTGCATAAAATCGAGACGACGACCACCACCGACGTATAAACACCACCAACCAACTCATCAGAATCACGGTTTCTTTTCTTATTTCCGTTCACCTTTCAGGTAAGATTTCCCCACCCAAGCTCCGAACAAGAGCTTGTTCTCCCATCGTCGGAAGCATCAAATCGATTTCTCTCATCCGGTTTTAGATTATCTGTTTTGCATTTTCGATTTATTTGTTTTATTTCCTCCCTTTCTCAGAAAATCCTAAAAACCCAGGAATGCTTGTCGTGGGGGGCTTTGGGTACGTACCTTTTTACAAATAGAAATGTCTATCTTCAAGTGACATATACCAAAGTTACATAATATATTATCGATTTATAATGACTCAGATTTTGGATCATCAGAAACTTTAATAATTATTGTAATCAGTTGAGCTAATCTTCTTATGTAAATGAATTAAAATAGCTCATATCTATTCATGGTAGCACATATGCTTGATGCGTCCTCCGCCAGATGCAATTCTCGAATCAACACCTTTCTCTCTTAAAGTTGAAGAGTGTGGTTTCAAGTGTTTCAATAAAACCAATATTGTAACCATCCAAAGCATCGCGATCATCAGTAAGAATATGCATGTGAATTCTATTAGCACCCGATGAACCTTTAAGAAGCAACTGATAAGATTTATTAAGCGCTCGAGAATTGAGATATTCGAGCCTCTCATTCTACCTTTCACCAGAAACTTTCACTGTATTACACGCTTCTCCTCTAGATACAACCAACGGTAACTGATAAAGACCTCCAACCTCCTTCCCTTCCGCTAAGACCTTCTTCTTAGTCCCTTGTTCCAGCACAATTACCCTTTGTTTATCAAATTGAATAGTGACATCATTATCCACACCAGAATGTGTGATATGAATCGTGGTCCCGGAATCTGGGTACCACATATACATCATCATGCTACCTACAATTAGCAGATGCCTTCGAAGCCGATCCTGCCAAACCAGAGGACATGATCTATCGAGAATTAATAGTCGTAGGGTATTTTGTAGGACATGACCTATCTTCAAGCAGATATGGCGCGACTGAAGATCATGATGCAGAAGAAGTTGTTGAAGAATCATGAAAGCCAGCGCGTGATCAAAACGCGTGATAATTGAGGTAATAAACGGTTGGTATACTCCATCACCAATCCACCTAAGGTAATTGAGATGAGTTGAGAATCCTTGATTTTATCCCTAGCCGCCACCAACTTATCCTTGGCGACACCAATTTTTTTAGGTATTCGAACATAATTAGATTGCTCTTTCGAATACTTAGGAGCTGATTTCTCTGATGAAGGAGACGAGTTTTCGTTTCCGATGCAAACATCCACCATGAAGAAGTATCGATGCTGATATCTCTGTGAGAATTCAGCTTAAAATGAGTTGGTCTTGCTACTCAGTAGAGGATCCTTCGACCTTCCCAAACACATATCCAAGAGCCGATTCCCTGGAGCAATGCCGAGAATTGAGCCTTCCAGCTAAAGTAGTTGTCTTCCTCCAATTTGACACACTTCAGATGTTTCATGACGACAATATTTATCGAAGTGGTCGAAGAATACCTAGAGTCGAACTGTGTATCGGAAAGATCAAGATCGGAAGAGACACCGGAGGGGGTGGAACTCTTTTCTGCCGATGATACCATGATGAAGTATAGGAAAACAAGAAGTTCGAAAAATAGGAAACATGACCAATGGAAATTTAATTTTTATATTTAAAACTATAAATAAAATGGGGATGTAGCTCAGATGGTAGAGCGCTCGCTTAGCATGCGAGAGGTACGGGGATCGATACCCCGCATCTCCATATAACATTTTAAATTTTTAAAGTGGGAAAATATTTCCTCCAAAATCAGATCTTGGACTTATAAATAAATTCTCCCAAACGTTCGATTGTTTGCACTCATTTCCCTCTATTGACACCAATGGACTTAAAAATCATCATAAAATAAAAATCCGGCCCATTAAGGTCCAATTTACTTTACATTATTAGGTTTAGTATAAATAATATTACTTTTCACCTTTTCAATTAACCAAAACGGGGATTTCTTTGTTGAGGTGAAACCAACCTTCATTTGCTTGTAATTTTCAGAATAGCCATGAAACATATAACATCTATCATCAATGTGTCCAAAGACAGAACAATGATGACAGTAATATTTTTTGTTCACTTGTAGTAGACAAGTTCAGAAGGTGGATTGAACATTTGAACCTCTTTTTTAAAATGGTAAATGATAGTTGAAAACCTTTACTGCTAGATTTAGCAGAAGAGGTATTTGACATATAAAAAGCATGTGCAACAACAGTTTGTTTCTCTTAAAATCCATGTTGGGCTTCGTGCAATCATTTGAGAAGTCTTGGTCAGTTTGGACAAAGAATTCATTGCAAATATGTTAGATCTAACTTGTTTAAATTCTTTCATTTAGACTCATCGGAAATTTCCGACTTTCAATTTCTCTTCTTTGTTTTTTATCTTTCGATTGATGTTATAAGTACAGACACCACAATTACAGACTGGAACTTCTCTATTTGTACAGGAAAGAAAGGCATCGTATATTGGTACTGTCAAATGGTTGAGTACTCACCAGTCACTGATAAGCTGCTGCAGGTTGATGATGTCATGGATGACACGATGACGACGTAAATGAGAATATTGGCGTCGAGGGTGATTGGAATATAATATTGCCTTGGCCTTGGTGTTAACAATGTAGGAAAAGAATCTGGTGCGGCCAGGTGTGGTCACTCAATCTTGTGCACCCGATCCTGGTTCTATATTAATACTTCAAAGATACAGAATTAGTGTAAATATGAAATTTTTGTCATTTTTTTTGCAGTGAAAATGCTACTCCCTCTCAAACCTTAAATTTTGGTAGATGAACATTTACCTCTAGATCTTAAAGCTTACCTATATTATTTTCATTCCATATTTTCTACTATACCTAGCTATCTCATGTTAATTTTACGTATTTTTATAAAAGTTATGGAGAAAAGTCCCGATAAGTTCAATGTGTGGTTTTTGACAAAATGGTTGGCATGACAATGGAAAAGATTAATTTTGAAAATAAATAGTAAGTACACAACACTTGATAAAGTAGCAGGTTGCTTGGAATGACACTATATATAGTAATTGAATCTACATGCATGGTTGAATAGAAGTGATCCCAGAGTCGCAGTTTGCAATTAGACTCCGGTGTTCTCTACGCGGAACAATGTAATCCGACGACGACAAAGTATTAAGTCTAGTCGGAAGAGAGGTCTGCATCGCAGTTTGTTGCAAAGGCTCCAATGTGTGAACGATATCAGTCATGAGAGGTCTTGCCTTAGAGTTCTGACTTAAGCAATAGTAAGCTAAATTGCATGCCTTGTGAGCGTTTCGTACTGAATACTGACCGTCCATACGCTTGTCCAGTATCTCCAACGCCTTCTTTTTGTCATTAAGCTTGGGTCGGATCCAATCAACGAGGATTTGCTCTTTGATGGGTCGATTTTTGTCGATGGCCTTTCGCCCTGTTAAAAGTTCTACAAGCACAACTCCAAAGCTGTATACATCGCTTTTCGTAGTCAAATGCCCTGCAAAAAAATAGCACATTGTATGGCGGAATATACATATTTGGCAGTACTAATTAATTAACTGACTGACCTGTCATTATGTATTCAGGAGCTGCATAGCCGTATGTGCCCATCACTCGAGTGGAGACATGCGTCTCATTGCCTTGCGGACCAGTTTTTGCCAATCCAAAGTCAGATAGTTTGGCCGTGTAATCCTGACAATCAGTAATTAATTATGATCTGTCAATCGATCGAATTCAAAACGAATACTGAACTAAATTGCGTCTGGGTTTAATAAATAATCAGTGCTCAACCGAATCTAATAGTATATTGGAAGTCTTGAAATCGCGATAAATAACAGGTATTTTCGCATTGTGTAAGAAAGCTAGTCCTTTGGCAGCTCCATATGCTATCATCATTCTAGTCGCCCATGGTAGCAGCATTGATGTTCCTGCGACGTAAAAAAAAATACCCAACTCGATTAGCTCAGTTGGTAGCTGGTATTATTAAGATAGATAGATTGTTGGAGGTAAAAACTAAGATCGAAAAACCCTAATTATAACATTTTATTTAAGACTACTTACTATGAAATAAATGGTTTTCAAGACTACCCCGTAGCATGAAGTCATAAACAAGCAATCTATGTTCATCCTCGCAGCAATATCCGACTAACTTGACCAAATTCGGGTGCCGGAACTGGCCAAGAAAGTTAACCTCCGTCTGCTCATCATAGGCTAATTATAATGGGCTAATTTAATGGGCTAATTGTAATTAACTATGAAAATAATTACGTACAAGCCATTCTCTATGACCTTGACGGCCGTTTCGGTTAAGAACTTTAACAGCGACTGGTAAGGATTTGAGTCCGACCCGAACATTCCGATCGATATAACCTTTGTAAACCGTACCGAATCCACCTTCCCCGATAACATAGTCGGATCGAAAGGCTCTTGTGATCGTCCGGAGTTCCGACAAAGTGAATGCAATGACATTGGTGTACACTGCGATATTTGTGGAACACACTTCGTTGCTCGTCCGGCGACGGCTGTAGTTCCTCGTCGACGACAACGACGAGTCGCTTAAATCTGAGATCGTCCTGATGTGTTTCTCAACTACGAGGAAAATCCAAGATAATATCTGTAAATATATCATCCAAATATAGTAATCGTAAGAGTAAAACTACCATGATGCAGTCGATGATGATGAGCAACGATGGCGCCGGATTCTTCCTTGGTTCCACAGTTACCCATTTAGAAGGAGATGAAGAAAAGAGAAGAGTATCATGCTACTATGTATGCATGTTATCGGTAGTTCAGTACCCACAAGAACATGTGAGGGTGAGACCACGGTGACGTGCCACTAGTGTGGGGGTGGGGTGCCGGACTCTACTGGCCGGTGGGGGCGCCGGTCAAAACTTGGATCTTCAATCAATATCTCGTTCTTCCCAATTTGTCTGTTGTAATAAAGACTGTTCCAGAATCTGCATTGAATTAATAGGAGTATCGGTTTCCATGCACAACTTGTTCGATCAATTGGGAACTATAGCTGAATAATTATAACTTGTCGACTCGCCGGTCCGGCCATGTGCAGACGCTCAGTGAGATGTCATTATCGGTTGCTCCTCTCATAGTCACGTCACCGCCTCAGCCCTCTTCCCATTTTTTTCACTCCATTAGAATTACCACAATTTCGGAAAACACACACCATAAACATATCTAACAAAGTCATATAATATATCACTGGTTTAATCGATCGTACACTGAAATCTGAATCCGACGTAAAACTGAGTTCACCGCAAAAAAAAAGACCTATTATCGTGACAGAGAATTCCGCCACGACAAGTTTGATCTGTATTTTTGGTGGCGGAAATCCACCGTTATAAGTTTGCCATCGATCCTATGTGTCTTTTCTTGTAGTGATTGTGGGTCGACAATCAAAAAAGGGTACCTGACGATGAAAATATCTTTTGTGGTTAATTTTTCATCAGAAATGTTCGCCTATCCCTAACCCTATTCTATTAGGTAAATCATCTTTTTTGGCCGATTCGCAATGCATTGAAGATTATAAACTTTTTGGAGATGTCGTCACTTTTGACACGACATATAACATGAACCAGTACAAGTTGATACATGACATGTTCTGTGGGGTGAATCATCATCTCAACTCTATTCTTTTCGATCTAATGAGTAAATCGCTACAAATTAAATGTCAGTAAAAAAACTAAATCAAATGTGGTTAATTATTATCCCAGACTATTTTCGATTACGTATATCAGAGTGACATAATATATTATCAGTTATAGCGAAACTCTAGCTCTGGATCTTCAGATTCGGTGTTTAGCTGTCTATAGATTTAAGTGGAGAAGACAGTAAAGATACAAAGATTCAACCACCACTTGATAGACATGTTTCATGTTTGTGTTGTTATTTCTGTCGGGTTGATCAGTGACTAATTACGAGGGTTTACTAATTATCCATATATAGAATGGGCCCGGTCTATTAATGGGTCTGATCGATGGTCAGTTGGTCACCTACCTCTCACCCCACTCTTGCCCTATTAAATTTTTGCAGCCTGTCATGTTCTCATGTTTTTTTCTCCATTTTTTTTTACCATCAATGATTTAAAAGATGTGGATTATTATCAATGATTTAAAACATTAAATTTTCGATAGTTTTAATAAGATCTGATTGATTCTTTCTACTCGGATGTTGAATCCTAGCTAACTATTAATGACAATTAATACACAACCTCAAAATTGGAGATGGAACTTTAATTTATTTCAGTTGTCATTTTTAACTGGTCACATTAAATGTATTTCAGTTGTCATTTTTCACTACGATTTGGTCGATGATATATTATAAAAAAAAATACATTGTATGACGAACTTATAGTGGTGGATTTCCGCCACAGATGTATTTTAATGATGGAAATCTATCATGAAAAGTCCGTCAGGAAAATATCCGAACCATGACTTTTAATAATCCGTCATCTATTTTTTCTCTTCATTTCTCATTATGACGGAAATCCACCACGAAATCTTAAAATTTTCGCGGGAAACCAAAATTATATGGTGATTGAAATCCGTCACAGATTATATGACGTGAACGACATTTGACGCCAATATGAAATTTTTGTCATTTTTTTTTGCAGTGTGTTTTTTAGTTTGAAAGAAGTTGATAATTTTTTGATTTCAAACCGAAAAAAAAGGATAGAGTAAAAATGTCACTTCCCCAAACCTTAAACTTTGGTAGATGAACATTTATTAATTACCTTTCGATTCTAAAACTTACCTATATTATTTTCATTTCATATTTTTTACTCTACCTATCTCATGTTGATCCTACGTATCTTTATAAGATGTACTTTTAAGATATGAGTCAGGGAGAAAAACCCCGACCGACTCAATGTGTGGTCTTTTTCATCTTTTAACCAGGTAAAATTCATCTCACATTCTGAATTTGCGTTCATCATTAGTACAAGCTATCAATAGTTTTTTTTATAAACTTTCTATTTTTGGTAACGGAAATCCGCCACGTTAGGTTTATTTAATTATTTGGGCCCAATATAACAGTTCAAATTCATTTGGGTGGGTTAATTTAATTGGGTCGTCCTCCACCTACTTACGGCCACTAATACTGACATCATTCATGGCTTCATGGATCGGTAGCCAAAGAAGACCTACCGCACAAAAAGTTTGGTGGGAAAAAGCAAGGAGCAATAATGAGATGGACCAAATCACAGCCCATAGGCCACGTTATTGGGCCCACATGGGCTCATATGGGCCCATATTTCTTATTTCGCCCCCACTTTCTCTATTCTGTTTCCCCAAAATTCAGCAAACTCACTCTTCTTCTTCTTTCTGCTCCAGCCGTGCAGACCGCGCTGGCGTACTCGATTTCCAGTTCATTGTCGTCGTCGTCGGAGGAAGAGGAAACGAGATGACGTCGTTGTCTGGATTGGTGCCGATAACAAAGTCATTCCTTTCGAGGTACTATGATAAGTACCCTTTCCCTCCTCTCTCACACGACGTGTCTAGACTCACGGATCAGCTACAGGAATTGGTCGAACGCCTCCAGAAGGAACATCCACTTGATAGCGGTAAGATTTCACTTTTACTCGTACTTTCGATTTTCTTCTTTCATCTCTGGTTCTTGCTGGGATGTGGGATGAATCCGATCAGTTGGAATAGTCGGATTTGCGGTACTTTGACTTGATTATATTTGGGATTTTCTCATTCGTGTTTTTTTAAACTTTTTTCGTCGCATGATAATGTCAGTGTTATTGGTGTTTCTTAGAAATTTCTGTTCAATAAGTAATATCGGGATTGGCAATTGGGGTTCTAATTGATAAAGTCATAAAGAGTTTTGGTTAGCTTCCATTATTTTGAAATTTTGATATAATAAGTTGTCAGCTGCTGCTGTCCCCCCCCCCTATACACCAATTCGGATTTTAACGGTTTAGAAGAGTTTAGTATTTTTGTGCAATCAATCAACTAAAGGACATGATATAAGAGTCAACAATATCCAAGTACTTGATGCTACTAAATGGTCACAGTCAATCACGGAGCCAAACGTGACTTCTGAGATACTCATTATAAGTAACAACTGTCTATCTAGTATGTTCTAATGTTTGGCAAGTTTTTGGCAAAACTTTTTTTTTTTGGTTAAGGTACTTTTGATAAATAAAATAGAGGTTGAATAGTTATAGTCTAAGAGAAGAAATATAAAAACAGTAAATAAAAACTGATGCTAAAAAGTTAATCTTGAACTTAATAAACTGCTGCTAAAAATTCGCTCCGTGATAATTTGGCACAAATTTTATTCATTGCTATCGGGAACTTAATAAAAATTCGACATCAGTAACAATCCATTCCCATTGTTGAAGCTTTGGTAAAATATCCATTGACTTTGTTGCTCATTGTTTCGAACCTGGCTGGATTGGTAGGTGGAAAATATAATTAACCAATCACTGTAGGATCGAATCTCTTTCAATAAAATAATAGAGATAAATCTTGCGGAAATGTAATTATTAATAGGGAGGATAAGATGATAATTTATATCGAAGTCATTTCTTTAATTAAATTTAGGAGTTTATTCTTCTCCTTAAACTTTGAAGTTTTGAGCCACATCTCTTAATATTATTGTAAAATTATTACAACTAAGAGTTGAAATAATTTATTGGGGAGGTCGGCAACAAAAGCCAAATCAAATATAATTTAGAATATTATCGAACATATTATTTGTTTGTAGCATCTCTTTAATCTTTGATTCTTTATAATATCACTGATCTGCATAGATTTTTACAAATTTTTAAAGATGAAGAGCGTGTGAGCCGAGAAGCAGGTTTGTCTGTTCCGCAAAAAATCGATGAGAATATGTGGAAGAACAGAGAACACATTGAGGAGATGCTTTTCTTACTTGAAGAATCTCATTGGCCCAAACTGGTATAGTATGAATAGTTGAATATTATTAGACATTATGTATTATTAATTATTAATGCAAACCAAGAAGCAATAATAGCGGATATAGGAAAATATGAAGAAAACAAGTATGCCAATCCAATTTAATGGAGCTGATTATGTGCCACAAGTCATAACAAGCAAACGATACATTTCAACTAAGACGTGATTCTTGATATTCGATTATCATTTAATAAAGTCCCAACTACCTTTCATCTGTATGAGAAAACCCATTCTCTGAGTATTATTATTGATTTAGATAAATTCATAAATATAGATATGTCATCTCAATAAAGAAATAGAGATTTTATCTAGTTTGAAATGAATTAGAATGCAAAGAAACATTATACTAAATTCCTAATTCAAATTCATTTCAATCATAATTTGAACACGTTGCTTAATTGAGCGTTAGTTGTAAATTGACAATGGATGTGTGCTTCTTTCATTTGATATTGTCATTGTTAACATTGATGAGATTTCCAATTATCAATTAATTTACATTTTTCCTTGCTTCTTTGATATTTCAGCTTCAACAGAAAGCCACAGACGAAGACAGTGCTATTGTCAGCAATTTTCGAATCAAATTGCAGAGCACATTTAAGGCATTAGAATCCTTTCAGATCAGAAATACAGATAATGTATTCAGTACAGGTGAGTGTTGAGATAGCGAAATATTGATATTGAGTTTATGTGCTTTTGGATGTAATAATAATATCTTTTTTTCGACAACATGATTCTTTGAATGCAACATCAAAGCTTGGATTTCGTATTAATACTTTTGCAACTGAAAGTTTGAAACGTTTGTGCATTTTTTTTTGTAGTTATGACATACATGCCTCAAGATTTCCGAGGTTCTCTAATCCGACAACAACGAGAACGTTCTGAGAGGAGCAGGCAAGCAGTGGTTGATGCTTTGATTAATTCTGGTGGTAGCATCCATGATAAGTATGCTTTGATGTGGACACAACAAATGGATAGGTGGTTATCTTTGACTACCTTCTAAACTATCAAGAACACTCGTTTTCTCTTCTGCTCTCATGTTTGAAAGAATATTTTATCTATAACTTTACAGATTTCTTTGTGTATCTCAGACGGAGCCAATTGGCACAGCTTGGTTCTGCAACTGGTGTATACAAGGCTCTTGTTAAGTACTTGGTTGGAGTTCCTCAGGTTTGTTTGAATACAGAATTCATGGATTCTTTAGTCTCTTTTGTTACATGAAATGATATCTCTTGGTTCTTTGGTTTTTATTATAAAAGCACTTTCTTTTGCATTTCTGTTTTGCTTGTTTTTTTTCCATGTGACAAAAATACTTATACAGGTTTTGTTGGATTTTGTGCGTCAAATAAATGATGACCACGGGTATGTTTTTTATTCGGTCCCTTTAGTGTTCAAATTCTATATTACACAGTGAACTTTAGAGTTCAGATTCTATATCACACAGTGACCCTTCTCTGTTCTATATTACTAACAATATGTTGATGACTTGATGTAATACTTAATACTATGTTTTTTCTGCAGCCCCATGGAGGAGCAACGACAACGCTATGGACCATCTTTTTATCGCCTCACTAAGCTCGCAATTTACATTCGGTTGTGTCTACTTCTTTCTTGGGGGCGCTGTAAAACAAATAAAATGTGAGAGTTTTGAAATTCTTTTTTATTTCCAGTATCAGCCTATGATTACTGGTCATATTTTTTTGTAACCAGGTAAATATATATTGCTGTCATTCTCTAATAAAAAACTGGTCACCTCTTAATCATTTATATTCCATGTTTTTATTAAGCAGAGAGAAGGACCAGATATCTATTTTGGAACATGCAATCAATGTGTACACTTTGGAGTTGGAACGGTTCCTTAACTTTATAGGGTATTTACCCATTTATCCTATTTTTTTTCTCACACTTACTCATTGTTTTTATGTATTCTCTATTTCTCTGGATGTTGTTTAATGTTACAATATTTCTAATCTGTATTTTCGGGGGGCGTGTGTGTGTGTGTGGTGGTGGATAAATTTTGGAAATACTTAAATTTTAAAAAGTTCATTGCATAAAACTAAGAAGGCATAATTTATAATACCTAGAGAAATACATTGAAATTAATCAAATTACTAATTAGTGACTAAATGCTCTGTAGAAAGGTACAGATGAGTTAATGACTACTACTCATAGACTTAGTTAAATTAAGTAGTTTTCATCATTCTCTAAAATGGAGCATGACTGGTGGAGCATCATTATTCAAGATGTAGTCGTATGAACAATTTTCCATTTCATATGTAAGAGTTTTGCCAAATGATGTGCGTGTTCTACTGGATTATCTCAACTTATATAGAGAGAGTTATTAACAACTGAGTTTGTTACAAAAAAGACGAATCTAGAAGAAATAACAAACTATCACTTACAAACTAGATATTTCAGATATATGAGTACACTAATAATATGCATTTTCTCTTTCACGTAAATTTGACAGAAAAGAGTAGACATTGAGAAAATGCACATTAGATGAAAATGTTCTGATGAGGGACTCTATATGACGTGGACTGGAACTCTTGAAGAAAAAACCTGGATGGAGGAAGTGAGAGATTTTCATGGGCATTTAATTATTTATAGTGTTTTTGATGTTAATGTCATCTAAAATAATTTTACATAAGTCAGAGAGTTTTAGCATACCCACTCCAATAAGATATTGTAATTGGCTACTTGGTTTCCAACATTTGGTGTTTACAATAAATGACTTCCTATCTTTTGACTGCTGCTCGTATACTCTTCTAGTTAAAGTGTTTTTTTTTAGAATATTGATCTTAATTTTGTGACGGTCATGAAGTTTCAGTTTTCATCTCTTCAGCCTAATATGATCCATAAATATTGAAAAACATAATGTATTTTTGTGTCAATAACCAACTATCATTTTCACTAATTAAATATTACAATGCACTGAATGCAGTGATGTCTTTGCAAATTCTCCTTTCTTAATTTCTGCGGATGAAGCTGGTGCTTTAGAATCCAGGCAGGTTCCAGCATAGAAATTTATTCTTCTATTTTTTGTGCTTTAAAAGTGTATTCCACACCTAGCAAACTAAGTCATTAAAAGTGTGTTTTATGTCACAGTGAAAGCAATGATTACAAAGAAATAATTATTCCAGCTGGAAAAAAACATGAGGTATTTTCAGTAGGTGCTACTTTCATTCTGAGGAGGTCAGATATTAGAGAAATTTGAGGTGGTAGAAGTGTTTTTTCCTGAGTTATCTATGTAAAATAAGCCACCTATAAGAATCACTGAAACAATCTCGGAGGGTTTCAGCATATTCTTTAATGCTGTCTCTCACAAAAAAACTCGATCAAATACAGATTGAGAGAGATGATTTTAACTCATGGGAGTTCTACTTTCTGAGGTATCAATGTATTAATACATGATGCTACGATGTTGCTATGTAGGAGAGTGATTGAGATTTTCTCATTTCATTATTATTTCTGGGCTAGGTCCCTTCCATAGTTCCATTATTAAAGAAATTTACCTTCATCAAAAAAAATCTGCATTAACTGATTTCCGTTTCCATTCCCAAAATTATACACAGGCCATGAATTATCAATTCTTTCTAACTCTTGATCAAAGATGACTTTTGTATTTTATAATAGAAAGAAATAATTGAATAAAATATTATTTTTATTATTATTTTGGAGAGTAATATTGGACTTTTGAAATATCGAAACGAATGAAAGTATTTTGATTTTAATTTTTGGGGCACCTATCTTAGTTCCCCTGTATATAATATTTTTATATAATCTTTTACTACATTTGTTTGAATTTCGTCTCTCTTCAGGTTTCTCTTACAATTGACACCGTGAACTCATACATTGCATGGGATTTCTCATTGACTCAGGGAAAAAATATGGTATGTCTTAAATTATTTCTACCCACATTCGTTTTTAGTTTTGCATTTTCATATTCCTAAATCCAGAATCTTTAGTATTTTTTAAACTTTTGAATGGATTTGTTTTGTTTCTTATTCATTTTTTTATTATCCTTATTTCGTTGACAGGATATTGGATTTACACTAGAACATGTCAGTCCGTCAGGACAAATTTCTGTAAGTACTGTTTAGTTTCCTTTTAGTCAATTTTCCCATATGTTTTATGTATAATTATATTTATACATATGCTGTTATTCAGATGATATTACCGTACCAGCGATATGAGTCTGACCAAGTTAGTTGCTGTTTTCCTACAGTTGCAAATGGGATTTCTTCCATTTTGTAATACTTTTTAATCTTGATTTTATGATGGTTTGCTTGCAGGGAAATTTCTCCACCATAGTAACAGGCTGTTACAAACTCACATGGGACAATTCTTATTCAAAGTTTTTTAAGAAGGTTAGACCTTTTTACCTGGAAATGATCTGTAGCTGTTTATAATTTTATATTGAAATTTGAAACTCCTTTCAGTTAAAAGGGTTTTTTTTAACTGGCAAAGGAATGATATAATTATTAATGCTGGGCTTTAGCGATCATGTAAGAGTGTAAGATTAATCACATAGTGTTAAATAAGTCATCGTACAGTCATGTATTGTGATGTAATAAGGAGATGGCAGAGCTACTGTACTGGTAACTCTGACTTGGTAGAGATTGAATGAAACTTGTGGAGAGAGTTTTAAATTCTCTGCCGCACCAACCTATGTGTTCTATTAATTAAACCCAATTTAGTCTTTTAAGAATTTGAGATAAGGTGAATGGAGTTTTATAACTTATTACTTGTCAGAATATGTTAGAACATAGGAAGTAAATTTACACATATGTAAATGTATCCTTACCAATTCAAGCATTTTAGTACTACTAGGTAAACATATTAAGAGTTTATTATTGTGCCTGTATTAGCTGATAGTCGCCGGGTTAACATTATAAGATTTGTTAGATTTTTGAAATGGTGAGATAATGATCTTATATTTGTTGGAATTGGTCTTTCTTTTGTTGTAATTTGTAAAAGATAAAACATTATATATAATAGAAAACTTGAATCCTGACTTAAACAATATATATAATTTTGAGAAGGGGAATTAACAATTTTTAATCCTGACTTATTAGTAAGTTATAGTAGAATTCTTGAATGATAAAATTTCTTTTTTTGTTTGACAGAATTTACGTTACAAAGTGGATGCTATTCCTCCTGTAGAGGAAATTGTAGAGCCAGTGACAGAAGAAGCAGAATTATGTTAAATTTTCAATGTCAATAACAATGCTACAAAGGATGAAACTAGATTAAGATTATTTATCTACATTTGTAAATTTCTGTCTGTGCAGATGATTTCAATCGAAAAGTGTATACGTTTTAGTATCTGTAATTCAATATTTATTACACAGAGAGACATGGGACTAGAAGACAGTATGAACATCCATAGAATTGTGAAATGAAATGCTGATTGCCCAATTGGTTAATCATGTATCTTCCCACCTTGTGGGGCTGTATGCCCTGTGAGGTTATTTGAAATAGTAGCTGTAAATCGAGCTGTCTTTGTATATCCTAATAATTCCGTTGCTAACAAGCAGACTAGGTACAGTCCATACATATACGATATATCATGAGTCTCTATACATGGTATCACACCACCACTGTATAGTCTGTATCAGTGTGCTCCATAATTTATAAATATTATCTGTTGTCTTGGGAATTTATTACCGCTGTAAAGTTGAAATATTCACATACAACATGCAAACGACGGCCAAGGAGTTAAAATCACAACAAGGCAATTGCAAGAAGACAATCACCACTCCCCAATTCATCACATCAGATCAGATCTCATTATTCGAGACCACATCGGTTAATTCCTGACTGTAGTAGTAGTAGTACTAGCAATAGCAAAGAGTAATCTGTTAATATTTCTTCTGATATGGAAAAATGGAAATTTACCCAATTCAGCTCCTACTTTGTACTGACTAAAGAAGGTCGATAAAGATTAAAAGAGGTTTAACTACTACTGCAAATAATCTAATTAGTAAGCAGAAAAAGTGCATAAAAAGTTGACAAGATCGAAGATTACCCATTTACAGAATTACAGGACAGAAAAAGAATCATTTTATATATTTTTGAACTGCATGGCTGCATGCATTATAATGCCTAACTTTTTATCTACATCTGCAAAAATCTTCCCCCACTTTAACCCTTTTTTTCCTTCCACATTCCAATGTCAAAGACCTAAATACCCAAAGATCCAAAGCTGTTTTTGTTTAAACAGAAATGATGGACAACCTTTCAGATGCAGATTTTCATCATCACCATCATCAATTCATCATCAGATGCAGATTGCTAGATTGAGATGATGAAAAGTTTCTCTCCTCAAAAGAGAAAAGCCATATGGTCATTATGGTGTTTCAAGTTTCCAACAACTCCTCAATCCTCATTCCTCAATGACTTGAATACATCATTTGGGTCGATTTTAGGGTCACATTTGTTATTAACCCAGAAAAAATAATGATAATCTGATCATGTAAAGAACGATCCTAACCGTGCATTTAAAATGAAGTAGACTACTAGATGATAGCTTTAAACCAATCTTCTCCTTTCATGTCCGGCCAAAATTCCAAGCCAAACCTCCGACAGCAACGAAACCCAATGTTTTTCTGGTCGTCTTCATCTTTCTCCTCCTCCTCCTTTCGGCCACCACGCCATTAGAGGTCAAGCAAGGTAGAACCAGGTCACCATCGTCTGCACTTTCCTGCTCCCACCACCATGCTCACGCTCATGCTCAGACATCTTTCCTGTTGTTTTTTCTGATCATGGCTTCTCCTTCTTCTTGTCTTCTCCTTCCCTCTCACTACTACTATGATCCCACCACCATTTATACAAACAACAACAACAACAACCCATCTGATACTCCTCCTCCTTATCCTCTTCCTCCTCCTCCGCCTCCTCTCCACTTTTTCCAACCTGCAAGGGAAATAAACAACCCACCGCCGATGACGAGGAAGAGACCTGCTTCCGATCTCGACCTGCAATCCGACGAACGATCTTCGTATCCGAGGAGATCGCAATCGGGAGATCTGCAGGGAGGGACGGGAGCAGGGATGCCACATGGTATCATCACTCACGCTCATTCTTCTGTGAATAATAACAGATCGCCGTCGTCGTCGTCTTCGAATCTACAGCCTCTTCCGTCTGCTTTGCCTCTTGCTCCGCCTCCTAGCTATGGCTTTTCTGGACTGCCGATGTTCGCGTCGGAGGGCAACGAGAGTTTTCCGGCGGGTGTTGGTGCTTCGCCGACGACTGCTGCACCGTTGGTGACGACAGGTTTTAGTGATGATGCTAATATTAGTGGGGTTGTTGCGACGGCGTGGATTGACGAGATCATACGGGATCTTATTAGTAACTCGTCGCCGGACGTATCTGTTCCGCAGCTGATACTCAACGTCAGAGAGATTATTCAACCGTATAACCCAAATCTCGCTGCTGTACTTGAGTACCGACTACGCTCACTCATCGCTGATTCTACTCCTCCTCCTCCTCCTCCTCCTCCACTTCTTCCGCAACCGTTGCCGTTGCCTCTTTCTCTGCCGCCACCGGTGCTGCCCCACTCCTCCGAAAACTACCCTACCTCGATGGCCAGCACTAACATCGAGGGTTCCGACAAAAGAGGAAGAGAGAGTTTAAGCAGTAGACCTCCACGGTATCTACAGCAAAGCCCACTTCCTACTACAGTGCAGCAATCTAACAAAAGGATCTCCGACCGCCACTGTAATTTTCGTTCAAACCCGCCATCTCAGGGGACCCAGTTCGTCAATTGGGATGAGCCTCAACCGGTTCAAATCCAACCACGTCTTCCAACCACCACCACCACCACAACAACAACAACAACAACCACCCAATCCAGCAAACAAAGTAAAACCGCCACTGCCAAATCGGAAGAGGCAGCAATCGCCGCCGCCATCGCGCTAGCAAGAAACCAAAAGAGCGACGAGATCCGTAAGAAAAAACGCGACGAGGAGGGACTCCACCTCCTAACTCTCCTCCTCCAATGCGCCGAAGCCGTATCGGCAGACAACCTAGAAGAAGCCAACAAGATACTCCTCGAAATCTCCGAGCTATCCACCCCGTACGGAACATCCGCACAGCGAGTCGCCGCTTACTTCTCGGAAGCAATGTCGGCTCGTCTGGTAAGTAGTTGTCTGGGGATCTACGCTCCTCTTCCTCTCCTCCATCGTTGGCAGACTCAAAAACTGGCGGCGGCATTCCAAGTGTTCAACGGCATAAGTCCGTTCATAAAATTCTCCCATTTCACCGCCAATCAGGCCATCCAAGAAGCCTTCGAAAGAGAAGACAGAGTCCACATCATTGATCTAGACATAATGCAGGGTTTACAATGGCCAGGACTGTTCCACATTCTCGCATCGAGACCCGGAGGCCCGCCGTTGGTGAGGCTGACCGGTCTTGGAACAAGCATGGAAGCTCTCGAAGCCACCGGAAAAAGACTAACTGACTTCGCCGAGACCTTGGGTCTCCCGTTCGAATTCTGCCCACTGATGGAAAAAGTCGGCAATCTCGACGTCGAGAAGCTCAACGTCAGCAAGAGAGAAGCCGTCGCCGTCCATTGGCTCCACCATTCTCTCTACGACGTCACCGGCTCCGACACCAACACTCTCTGGCTCCTCCAAAGGTAAATTAATTATAATAGTAGTAATAATAATAATAATATCAGCCATTGGATGATGAATGAACAGCGATCGGCTTCGAATGCAGATTACGGCCGAAGGTGGTGACGATAGTGGAGCAAGATCTGAGCCAAGCGGGCAGTTTTCTCGGGCGATTCGTGGAAGCAATCCATTACTACTCCGCACTGTTCGATTCCCTGGGCGCGTCTTACGCGGAGGACAGCAACGAGCGGCACGTTGTAGAGCAGCAGCTTCTCGCTCGGGAGATACGGAACGTGCTGGCAGTGGGTGGACCAGGTCGGACCGGCGAGGTGAAGTTTCTCAACTGGCGTGAAAAATTGTGCCAGTCTGGTTTCCGATCGATTTCGCTCGGTGGAAATGCGGCCACGCAAGCAAGCCTCCTGCTCGGTATGTTTCCTTGCGACGGATATACTTTGGTCGAGGAGAATGGGACTCTGAAGCTTGGATGGAAGGATCTATGTCTTCTCACCGCATCTGCTTGGAGACCCGGTTAGTTAGATCCCCCCTCCTAATTCTGAAAATTGGGATTTTTAGGGTTTTTTTAATTTTATGAATTTGCGCGCGCGCGACAACCGGCTAACTAACTGCTTTGTTTATTCCTTCTTGCCTGATGTAAACCGGATTGGGTGTTGTTTTAGTATAATTGATGCAACAAGTGAGATTTTCTCTGTGGGTTCAAGTTCAACTCCTTTTTCTCTATGGGATCAAGGGAGGATATTTATACTACTCTACGGGCTGAGTCTTTCGGCTCTCGGTCTACTGGCCGAGACTCGTGGTATTATCGTGCGGTCCATGATCCGGTTATTGGACCATGGTATCAACAATAATCATGTCGATCGGGTTTGATGAAACAAGATCGGATCTAAATCTAACCTTTTTCCGGATGTTCTAAACGATGTAATATCTCTACAAGGTATAAACATGTCTAATTTCGGATGATACACCAAGATTTAGTTATATAATATGGATGCACTTCAGGTGTGTCGTACGGTGCAAATGCTATACGTGTCAAGTTAATTTTGTTCATTAGATCGATTTTACGTCGTACATGTGTTAATATTTTGTGCAGTACCTAATTTTACATCGTACATGTGTTAGTGTCTTGTACCGTTTATGTTATTTTAAACATTAGATTAAATACTACTGACCACGATTTGATGACGAATCTGAATATTTCCTTATATCGAACAAATTGCAGTGAAAAAATATATATCAAGACTCAAACATTGAGTTCTCAGAAATTTTAATAATTATTATGATCAGTTGGATACATCTTTGATCTTTCTGGCTATCATAGATGATTTGGATGTAGAACAATAATAATTGTAGGTTGATACCGTGATGTATTGGGGTCGATTCACATGAGAATCATGTTTGTGAGAACTTTATGCGGACCATCATTTGAACCACACGTTAGTCAACCATGACAAATGTTAAATGAGATGAAATAAGAAAATATTTTTTCGATTTATTATTAGACGAAGATTCCAAGACCAAGATTAATAGTTCTCACAAGAACAGATATGAGTCTATAATCATGGCAGAAATCACCCGATCCGAACTTATACTCAATCTTATTCCACCAGATTCCGATCTAGAACAAAACATTTATTAATTTGATTGTTGTTTTTAATGACAAACAAAGAAATGAATCGCAGTAGTTAAAAAAAAGGGTATTCTGCTACATAATTGTAATAATCAAATGCATTTTTTTTTTGTAATTCTAATGGAAATTTTGAGGGATGTAAGCATCATCTACAATGCTTCTTCAGTCTCCACATCATACAAAAGACTCAAATCAAGCATTGATTGAAAAATGCACTGTAAAATTCTGGATTCTAGGAGTGAGGGAATTCAACATCTTGAACTCAATGTCTAGAATTTTCCTGTAAAAATGAGATTGACAATGATTCATCACTTGCATATTTAATGAAATTTTAACTTTATAAAAAAAAAGATTTCCAAAATTTAAGGTTTTCAATGGTTATTAAACTATAAATTCCAACTTGGTTTTACCTCAATACCCAGATTGGGCACAATTAAATTTTTTACTTCAATGCCCAAAGTTTACTTCAATGCCCAGATTGAGCACAACTAATATTTTTAGTGGTTATTATTAAACAGTAAAATCCAACTTGAATAATTATCCAAAGTTTACTTCAATGCCCAGATTGGGCAGAACTAAATTTTTTAGTTGTTATTATTAAGCTGTAAAAGCCAACTTGGATAATCATCCAAAGTTTACCTCAATGCCCAGATTGGAGGCAACTAAGATTTTTAGTGATTATTATTAAACTGTAAAATCCAACTTGGACAATCATACAAAGTTTACTTCAATGCCAGATTGGGCACAACTAAGATTTTTAGTGGCTATTATTAAACTGTAAAATCCAACTTGGATAATTATCCAAAGTTTACTTCAATGCCTAGATTGAGCACAACTAAGAGTTTTAGTGATTATTAAACTGTAAAATTCAACTTGGTTTCATCATAGGAAAAATAAATATTTCCAAAGTTTATCAATGCCCAAATTGAGCACAACTAAGATTTGTAGTGGTTATTAAACTATAAAATCCAACTTGGATAATCATACAAACTTACTTCAACGTCCAGATTGGGAACTTGGTTTCATCATTGAAAATAAAAGATTTCCAAAGTTTACTTTAATGTCCAGATTCGGTACAACTAAGATTTCCAATGGTTATTACTTATTAAACTGTAAAATCCAACTTGGTTTCATCATAGAAAGAAACAAAAAAGATTTTCAAAGTTCAAATCAATGCCCAGATTGGGCATAGCTAAGATTTCTAGTCTTTATTAAACTGTAAAAATCCACAACTTGGATTTATCATAGAAAGAAAAAAAGATGCCAAAGTTCACTTCAATGCCCAGATTGGGCACAAGTATAAAAAGTTTACTAATGGCTATCAAACTATACAGTTCAACTTGGTTTCATCATAGAAAAATATCTCTAAGAAGTAGATTATTAGATTAAGAATACAACATGTTCTAGAAAACGGTTAAGGATGCAATCTAATCTTCTTAACCTATTTTTTTTGCATTCTTGACATTCAGAAAATAACGAATAATTTTTAATCTAGATCTCTGTATGTAGAGTGAAGTGAATTTACCCAAAGAAAGCAGATTGTATCATTCCAACACAACAGTGGCACCAAGCTCCTTGAGTTTTGCGACGATCTTCTCGGCATCCTCTTTTGCCACGCCTTTCTTCACCACAATCGGAGTCTTCTCGACTAATTCCTTAGCTTCCTTCAATCCCAACTCCGTGAAAGCTCTCACCTCCTTAATAATCTTCAACTTCGCCGCAGCATCGAACTTCTCCAACTTTATATCGTACGCAGTTTTCTCCTTGGCCTCAGTCGCCGCCACACCAGGTGAATCGTCCGAAGGAGAGGACGCGAGGTTTGCGGAAGGAGCAAAGCGATCGAGACCGAGCTTGAGACGGAAAAGTATCGAGTAGTCGTAGCGTTCGATTCTGTTGAGAGAAATCAGTTCGTTAGCTATCCGCTCCAGCTTCTGAGACCGAGTGTCGGAGGAAGTTGCGGAAGATGTGCAAAGAAGACGAGGATATGATCGGAAGAGGGAATGTTGCCGGAATCTGGGAAGTAAAGGTAGCATCTTTTTCGAAGTAGCTGCAATCGTCATTCTTCTTGCAGGAAATCATGAAAAAGCTATGAATCACTAAAGAGAAGGGAATGAAGGACGGAAAAATGTTTACCTGTGCTGTCGTCGTCGTTGTCCTCTGCTCCTCTTCCAAGCGAAATGAAAATATCACATAGGTCCTTCTGATTTTTCACGTGGATAGCTGGATCCGCCCGACTATTTTGGGGGAAAAAAGAAATGTAGTTTATTGTCTAGGGTTTTACAGGGTTTCCGCCATCGGACTATCAAAGGTGCAGTTTTGGGCCTTTTGGGCTGGACCTTAAAGGGCTTAAAGGGTTTAAAAGGCCTTTTGGATAAAATATTACGTACAAAAGTCAATGTCAAAATTAAGTGACGAATCAAATTATGCCAACCCGTTTGATTGGGTATAAAGTCTATACCCATTAGACCAAAATGGGTGACCCGTCTTCCCTATTTCGATAATTATCGTTAGAATTAAGTTTCAAATCCTACCTGAGGATTTTAGTGTCGAGTTCGGTCGGCAATGTTACTCCGGTCGGCGAGGAACCTGTATCCAGTCATCCGCCGCTATTCTGTTGGATCGAGACCACCGTCAATAGATTCGTCCACCAACCTTCGACATTTGGTGAGGCTCTTTTATTTCATATTTCTTCAATTTGGGCATATTGATCTTCGACCCTTACATTTCAATTTGGTTTAGGGTTTAGGGTTTATGGATACATTTCAATTTGGTTATCATTTTGTGATAATGATTTCGATTTTAATGCTTCTCGGTATTTTTGAAATTATTTCGATTCCTGATATGTAGTTTCACAATCTTACTATTTTGTTTATTGTGGTGATCGCTGCAGGTCGCTCCCACTCATCCCCCCCTCCCCTATCGTACAACGAAGAACATTGGAAATCATTCTGGTGTGCTTGCCAATGTTGTTAAATCGATTTTAGTAGAAAAAATAGGGTTTAGGGTTTAAGATCCCATTTGAATCCAATACAAAACTTCATTACCTGTGTTTACCATTATACCATTGGTTGATCTTTTATTCTTTTATCGTGTCTATTTGAAGATGATATATGTGTCTGCCATTATGAGTTATGAATTTATAATCAATAATGATGAATTTATGAATGATATTTTTGTAGGCAGAGGAAATCAGACAAATTACAGATCTTTCCAGACATGAAGAAATGCATCTTAGACAAGACAAAAAACTTGGAAATAAGATCGCATCAAGGGACAAAATTAATTTTCTATTTGAAGTGGTAAGCATCTATTGTCTTTGATAGTTCTTGATTTATCAACATTTTTTATTCCAAAAGATCGCATATACTGCAATGAGCAAAACATTAACATTTTGTGTGATGTCAAAATATTGATCGCTCAGCCCACAACCACTTGATGTTGTAAATGATTTCTTAATTGTGTGATCCAAAAAGTTGGGGTTCAAACGTTATATACTTGAAACATTTAACTTTTGTAGAAAACAGCAATGATTCTAAACAGTAACCAATCAAATATTTATTATGTTAAATACTTAAATAATTTTGAGCTATATGCTGATTTCTTGTTTTTTTAGCTTCACGGTCTTGATGATTCAAAAGAGGCTGTTTATGGTGCTCTTGATGCATGGGTTGCATGGGAGAAGGATTTTCCTATAATTCGCATAAGAAGAGCATTGCTCTCTCTTCAAAAGGAAGGACACTGGCATAGGGTTATTCAGGTAAATGGTTAGAGTTGGTATTTTTATTTCTCACAAACCATGTTTGCATTTATCAACAATGTTTCTGGCACATTAGGTGTTAAAATGGATATTGAGCAAGGGACAGGGTAACACAATGGGGACTTACGAGCTATTAATTTTGGCTTTAGATAAGGATAAAAGGCCTGAAGAAGCACATAATATATGGAAGCACAAATCCAGTTATGATCTGCGTTCAGTTCCATGGAAACTTTGTGATCTTATGATATCTATCTACTACCGAAATAATATGCTTGATAGGCTTGTTAAGGTATTAGAAATTACAATTTGGTGTTTTATTCCCAATTTCTTTGCTTCATTTCAAATGCAGAAGACATTAAATTATTTTAGTTCACTATAATTCATAATTTAAGTGTTTACCATAATTTGGGGCATTCTTATTAATTTTGTATCTCTATCCTAATCATTACATGTTATGTACAATCTGTAGCTTTTCAAAGATCTTGAATCATACGATCGAAAGCCCCCAAGAAAGTCTATTATTCGTAAAGTAACAGATGCTTGTGAAACGATGGGCTCATTGGAAGAAAAACAACGGATATTGGATAAGTACAATTATTTGTTTAACGAAACTCCTAATAAGCAATACAGGAAATCTCAAAAAGCTTCAAAGAAGATGGAGAAGAACCCTGTTGGTATGCAAAAAAAAGTTACTTGAATTTATCTTTTTTTGTTCACTTGATATTGCAATGTCTCAAACATTCCTATTATTAGAATTTAGCAAAAATGATATTTTCATCTGAACACAGAGAATGTTCAGAATGGAAACTCAGAAGCTTCAGATGATGCTCAAGTAACTAGTTTGCCTTCCAACTGCTGAATTTGATACTCTGCAAAAACCAACACATTTATGGGTAGAACTGTAGAACCTTAGGAGGTAAACAACCTTTCAACGTGACGATTGTAAAATTGCAATGACCGTAGTAGTTTTTTTCCAAAAATTTGAATGCAAAATATTTAATCTTCTTCGAAATTTGAATATATGTATTTATGTTCTGATATTATTATGATGAAAAAAATTCATGATTTGCAAACCATTCAAACCCATTGTTATTTTTAATTAGCTATGTAAACTAACTAATAGCCCATTCTATTAACTCTGCGATATTGGAGAAATATGTGTATTTAAATGTAAAACTAGTGAATGAAACGATTGTAGAGTCTCTAATAATTGGAATATTTAGTTAACTCAATTGGAATAATTGAAATGATGATAACTCAATTTATCCTTTATCTATAATTCGTTTCTTAGTCTCCAATAGCAATGAACTGAAGGAGAGATTGATATAGTGATAAAACACTCAATAACATTCCAAAGCAAACCTTTTAATGTGGGTATGCCCAAGTTATCTCCCAATTGCTTCAAACATAACATGAAAATCGAAAAAAAATCTATTGCATCGAAAGGAATGCTGGTGTTGTAAAAGATCTTTGCGACAAAAATATCCACCACAAGTTTTTCCTCTTTCTTCAACTTTTCAGTAATTATCGACTGTTTCCTTTTCAATCTTGCCCGCACAATATTAGGTAAATTTTGACCTTCTCTCAAAGATAGAGCACCTATTGCAGCGTTGATCGAACGGTTCAACCCTGATGAAAAAAGGAATTATCGGCTTAAGCATAGTTGATCGCTTCTTTGCTTTCTTCTGAAATGAAGAGTTTGTGAGAGAGAGCTCAATGCAAAGGGTAACTTTATCATTAGCAACTAATGTAATTAAGAATACAGTATTATATAGAACCAATGTCTAACTTACTCTAGTATAACAGTCTATTAACCAACTTATATTATAGAGTGTAATATATTTGTAGAAGTGACTAATTATGCAGATTATATAGTTATCATCAACTATCACCACATCATCATCATCAGATTGTTCATCTTCCTCAAAATACACTGATTTTTTAGCCATCTTGATGACCATTGCTTTAGCCTTCCCTTGTATTCTCATAAGCAAGCACCTTGTTTCTAACAATTTTTGTTGTTTTGTAACACTTGATCACCTCCAATTATATGTTCTTTCAATCGAGGAATCTTTGTTTTCGATATGAAATGACAGAAAAGACAATTCACCTTGTTGGAGTCGCTGATCATTAGATTTTGGGCATCAATGATTTGTTTGTTTTCTCCTCATCGATGGTTTCATTCAATTCATCTTTATGAGTATCCATGGTTTTATTTTCTTGATGATCCATGGGTAATTTGAAAAAAAAAACAAATTTGGAATTTGAATTTATAAAAAAATAGAAATCTTGAATTTAATGTGGAAAAACCTGGAATTAAAAAAAAAATAGAAGCTTAAAAATCAAGTAAGGAGATCACAACAAAAAAATGTAGAGGTGGAGCACAAACAGAAACGAGATTAGAAGAGTGGAGAGAGAAGATCAGGAGAGGTGGAAACATCGGGCGATAAGGGAGGAAGCTCCGGCGAACAGGGAGGAAGATCCGGCAGGGGGGGGAATCAGAAAATCGTCGGGTTCTATTTTGGAGTTCTCGGAGCCGTTAGGGTTTTTTAGATATTGGTTTATCTAATGGTTTTTTTATTTTTTTTCCCTTAAGTTTTTTTATGTTTTTAATTTTCAAAAAATATTTAAATTTTGAAATGTAGTTGGGTCGGGTTTAAATTAACGCCTCCCCCAAATAGACGATGGTAAATTTTTAAATTTTTAATTTAATTTAAGGACATATTGGTAAATAACACTAAATTTAGATTTGACGTCATCCTTGGTGATCTGGTGAGGTTCCTCTTTGTCGGATTTCTTCATTTTGGGTTGGGTGATATTCACTTTTTATGATATTTTAAAACCCTAAATGCTAAATCATAAACCCAATTCCCAATCGCGAAGTTGGTGTGGAGTCTTATTTTTACTAAGAATATCTGGAGTCTTTTTGTGAATAATGGTTAATGAATGGTACACTTATCCTTTTTTATTGTTCAGTTTTATTACATTTTTTGATGCACTTTTTCAGTTTCATGTTATTTGCGCAATACGTTAATCTTTCCCCCTTCTTTTTTTATGTGTTACTGCCTTTTCTTGTAATTAAATTCAAGGGTTCTAAAAATAGAGAAGTTAGATTCCAACCTAACATCCATTCTCCAAATGATAATGTAAAAGTGCTCACTGATTCTTCAGATATTTCTGTTCGTGTTTATTTAAATGCTTCTGCTCCTCCTCATTGTGTTTAATATATGTTGTAAATAATTTTAATTAATCACTTTGTTCTTCACATTTTTGTTTTTGTTTTTCTCAAGTAATAAAGATTTACTTACAGAATTTCTGGCAAGTTTGTAGAACTGTTTACAGTTAATTAGTTATTGTTTTTGTTACTCCAGTTTCTACCCATCTCTATATAATGAAACAAATACCTTGTAAGTTGTATCATCAATCAGAATATTATTCTGATTGTATGATATGAGGACTCGAATGGTGAATGGTCGTCCCCAATGGATAGTGTTTGATCTTAATTCTCCATTGTCACACTATGCGGATGCTGCTGCAGAAGCTGCAGCAGCTGCTTCTACTTCATTCGATGCTGCTGCTTCTGCTTCATTCGATGCTGCTGCTGCATTCGAGGAGGGAATCGCTGATGAATACGAAGAGGACCCCGCTGCATATGAGGATGAAGCCGTTTTATTCGATAATCATGTTGCTGCTTTATTCGAGGAGGCTAATGCAACCCGTATGGCATTGATGAATGATTCTCATACATTGCAGAATGCTGCTATTGCTTCTGCTGCCGCTGTCGCCGCCGCTGCTTCATCGATAGTTGTATCTTCTTCAGAGGTGCTCCCTGCTGTTACCTCTTCCTTATCGGTGAATGCTGCTGCTGCTTCACCAGAATCGGTGAAATTTGCTTTCCCGTGGATGTATCAAGCACTTCCTCCAATAGCGAAGCCCATGAATTTCCTCATTGAAAATTATGAGCAGCTGTCTGTTATAAGACATGGAAGGGATAGTGATGTGATAAAAGCTCGAGAAAGTACCACTGGGATGATAGTTGCTGTAAAAAGGTGCATGATATATGGTTGGGGTCATCCCAAGTCCACTGCCCAAGATATCTCCCTTTTCAAGTCATTGTTGGATAGCAAATACATGGCCAAGTTCCTTCCCCAATCCTCTTCCTCCCTCTCTTATTTTTTTGATTTGATTTTTAGTTCTTGAATAAAGATCTTTTTTATGGGCATTTTAGGTTGCTTAATGTGAAACAATTGGATGGCAATGCATACTTTGTATTTGAGTATCTTCAGTATAATCTCAAGGAAGCAATGACTTTTCATAGAACTGAAATACTCACTTTTAATTCCAGGCCAGAAACGGCAGAAAAGATTCGAGTAAAAATCTCAATCAACATTTTTTTTTCCTTATCTAATCTTATTTTATTTTGACATGGGTCTCATTTTGCTTGTGATAGATTTTATTGTATCAGTTGTGCAAAGCAATTTTATACCTCCATGATAACGGGATTATTCATTGGTGACGTGACACAATAACACAAATTTTAAATATAGATATGCATTATGATCTGAAGTCTGAATTTGATGTGTTTATTATTCTCTGTATCTATAAATTATAAATAGCGCTTTGAGACCAGATAATATTTTAGTTGATATGATGATATATCGTCTGAAGATTGCTGATTTTAACCCTGGAAAAACTTTCAATATCATTCACAATCAAAGGGAAGATACAGATAAGGTTTGATTCTGGATTTCTCCCCTGAACATATCTACACAGATTGACATTAAAATCTTTCGCCACTAATATTTCTTCTCTGGGTTTCAGATTCTTGGTTTCAAATATATACCTCCTGAGATACTTCTTGGAGCACCCCATTCAACCCAAGGGGACATGTGGAATGTTGGGTTAATATTTGGTTTGTTTTTGTCACTTTATTTTAATTTTCTATTCATTTTATGTTTTCTATATCATAGATAATAATGACTATTGATTGAATAATATTCTAATTTGAAAACTCAAGAATAAAAAAAATACACCCATAAATCTATTGTGATTTAAATCACTTGTAATTTAGAACAGGATTTCAGGATTTGTAATAAAATAATAGAATTTGTTCATTGAAAGTAACATACTAATATGTAACGACGGGTATATTCTTTTCGAAATAAAATTCAATACAACCTGATTGTGTGCAATTTTAATAGGTAATGTTTTCATTCTTATTTTCTGTTATATTCTCCATGCAGCTGAATTGCTTAGAGGACACAAATTATTTGATGCTCATGTGAAAGTTACCTCAAAAGCAGAACAGCTGAAAATAATGTTCAGGTAAAAAAATTAATGAATAACAGCATTTTACTCTTTGAGTTTGTTTATTCAATTTACATCTCAACTCAAGCATTTGGGGAACACCAACTGAAGAAACATGGCCTCGAATTGGCAAAATTATATCTAAATATAATTATCGTAAGCATAAACCATTCAAAGAGATAATTCCTACAGCAGGGACATATGGTTTTGACCTTCTAACGGTACTTCTTCCTTACCTTAACTTGAATGACAAATAATATCTATTGTCTATATCTAAAGTGTTACTTAATATCTATTCATTTTACGCAGAAAATGCTCTGTTACGATCCGTCAAGAAGAATTTCAGCAAAAGAAGCGCTCGATCACCCCTACTTCAATAGTATTAATAAATCTGAATTTGATTAAGAAGGAAAAAAATGTCTGTGTCAGTCAAAGGAACACAAGATTTATGCATATCTAGAGTTTAAATTACATTCAAATGAACACTTTCTCTGTACCCATGTTACTCCTGCCGTTTTTTTTGGAATGAGCATCTAATAAGATGCTAGAAAAGTTTGAGCATTAGTATTTCTCTAAACCAACCAGCAAAATATACCATGAAAGAGACTAAAGTTTATCAAATTGAATGAAAAGAGTAACCACTCAAAGTAACATTTAGCTGAAAATCTAAATAGAATATATTGGTTGTATGTATTTCCGTTGAAATATTTTTCAGGAAACAGGACATCTTTTTTCCTTCTTATTTACGCATCACTGTTTTTCCTTGTAATAAATTTAAGGGTTCAAAAAATACAACTCTGCTGCTTTCTTGCTCGAATGAAGTGGTTTCATTAGATTACGTTGCTGCTGCTTCATTTAATGATGTAGCAACAACATAATCAAATGAAGCAGCAACAATATAATCAAATGTAACTGCTGCATTCGAGAAAGAAAACAGCAGAATTGTATGTTTTGAACCCTTGAATTTAATAAAGAAAATTTGATGAAGCAGGAACAAAATAATCATATGAAGCGGCAAAATTCGAGGTGTAAATCGCTGGTGAATAGAAGGTTGATTCTGCTGCTGCATATGAGAATTATGTCTTTGACGTATTTGAGGAAGTTAATGCTTCTTCACATATGAGTTGTTATGTTGTACCTGATAATCATTTCGTTCATTTTTTTTCGATCCCCGAAATATTTATGATTGATCGTAAATTCCTCTTCGTTGAATATAACGTCTTTTGATGCATATATTTTCTGACTCTTTGGTTCTAGACATAAATAGCAATTTTGTGTCATGGAATAGCTGACGAATATGCACTGCGTAAACTTGACGTCTAGTTTATTGTTGCAATTCGGGCGTAAACATGGGTAACAAGAACACCCAAACACTTTGAATCGTTGATACTCTGGTCGTTTTCCGAGAAACGCCTCTAGTGGTGATTTGTTCTTCAGCAATGGGGTAAGATTCCGATTGTATAGATATCCTGTTGTAATTACCTCAAAATCCCAAAATTGATTTGGTAGACTTGCATGACGTAATAGTGTGACTGTTGTGTCAATTAAGTGACGATGACGGCGTTCTACCAGACCCATTTGCTGATGAGAGTATGGAGCCGATAAACGGTGAGTAATTTTCAACTCGGATAAACGTTTACCAAACTTTAGATATTCTTTAGCATTGTCTGATTGTAACGCCAAATTTTTTCTGTGACATTGTCGTTTCGCCCAGCATCTAAATCTTTCAAATATTTGATAAATGTCTGATTTTCGAACCATCGGAAAAACCCAGTTGAAGTTACTACCTTCGTCTACAAAATTGACGTAGTAGTTGTAACCTTGAAATGAAGTCACCGGAGTTGGTCCCCATATGTTAGAGAACACAAGATCCAGGGGCTCGTAATGCGATTTACGAGAGGGGTGAGGAAGCGCTTGCGATTTACTCAATTGACATGATTTACATTAAATTGAAGGTTTAGAAATTGATTTTATCACACCTTGTCTTTCAAGAGTGGACATATATGTAGAGTTCAAATGTCCAAGGCGACAATGCCACAGAAAATGAGAAAGTTTTTCGCACGAATTTACCGAGCCTCCCATTGATGTCATCTTCATTGGAAGTTCGTACAATCCACCACAAACTCCCCCCTCGAGTAAAATCGCATTAGTAGCCAAACTCCGAATCTAGAGTCTCTGTGCATCAAAACATACAGTGACATTATTATCTTTACATAACTGATTTACTGAAATTAAATTTCTTGTGGCAGAAGACACAAGTAATAGATCACGAAAAACACAAGATGATCCGTTAATTTCAGCTGCACTTTGACCTGATTTGATAATTTGAAGTGGGGTACCGTCGGCGGTGTAAATGCTATCTTTACTATTGTAAGGTCGTCGACTTTGGATATTATTTTGTGAATTTGTGATATGTGATGTGGCTCCTGAGTCCGGGTACCACATGATCATAGCTTCCGACGTGAGATGAGTAACTGCATTTACCGAACCGTGTTTGGCTCCATTGGGTCCATTTGGTGATAATGTCCAGTTATGATTGGGCTTAATTTTTGTAATATTTAAGCGATTATAACAATCTATTGCACTGTGACCTCTCCTTGACACCGTGTTGTCTGATCTCGATTTCGGAGTCGTTCTTGCCGCAATGTTCACCTCGACCGATTCAACCAGATGTGATGTTCGTGCTCCCTTTCTGATTCAACCGATTCAACCGATTCTCAGCTCCTGATCCATCAGTAACTCACCGAGTTTTGAGAATGTCAGATTGGGGTCATACCGCGTCGTGATGGAGGTCACAAAGGCTTCATAGTCTTCGTCCAAACCGCCCAACGCGATTAGATTTATCTCTGATTCTTTCAGCTTTTCTCCGGTAGCAGCAAGCGCGTCTTTGAGGATCGCGATTTTGGAGATGTAATCGCTCATGGTCATCCCGCCCTTCCGTGTTGACTGGAGCTGGAGCCGCAAATGTAGCTGTCTCGTTTACGTCCCGGACGTGTATAGACATTGTAGGCATGACCAAACTCCGACGAAGGTTCTGTAGGATGCTACCTGGGAAACGATCGTCGTTGAAATCTCTGTCAGTAGCCAACTTAGAATTAATTGGTCCTGTTAGATTTCCTCCGGTGAGATGAGATCGACGTTGCCGTTGACGTAGCTCATCAAGTTGAATCCGCGTAGCATAGCGGAAAATTGGGCCTCCCATGAAAAATAATTTTCTTTCTCAAGAAGAATGCATCTAATAGGTTTCGTAACAACCTTGAACGGTCTCGCCGGACCATTCGTAGCGGAAGAAGATGGTGTTGGGCTCGTCATCGTAGATGGTGTTGAGCTCGTGTGAGATACAACGATATGCACAGAGCAGAAACTTGCGAATGTACATGCAGCGATATGCACGGAGCAGAAACTCGCGAATGTACATGCAGCGATATGCACGGAGCAGAAACTCGCGAATGTGAAACGATATGCACGATCAATAGAAACTCGAGGAGCGATCAGCATGAAGTCAGGAACTTGAGGAGCGTGTAATCAACTAAAAAACCAACCACTTGCTCTTCACTGATATTGATAAAATACTCTAAAAACTTAGAGAGATAATCCTCCCCTTGTAGCCGACGGCTAGGGTTTGAAAAAACCAAATTCTTAGCTACCTCCAAATTAACTAGGGTTATGCCTTATATAAAACATCCATTACAATTTATTAGCCCACATTAAGACCCACTCGAATTGGCCCATTACTCACCAAGATAGTAATCTTTTAATTTTGAACTTGGTACTTTCTCGCGGCCCCCACGTCGAAGTATAAAGTGTTATTTAGGTTTAACACTTGCTGCCACCACTTCTGTATTAGGGTTTGAAGCTTTACAAGATCCAACTTTCTCCACCGCCGCCGATGCTTCCTTCTCGACCGTGACTGCCTCATCTTCCACCGGATCTGCTAGTTCTTCCATCTCCGGCAGCAGCCTTTGCATATCCGTCACCACTTTCGGTGGTAAAACCATGGGGGTTACATCATCTTGCCCTTCCGGATGATAAAATCTGGAACCGGAGGTCGTGCTGACAACGATGAATGTTGAGGGCGACTCCGGCTGCAACTTCACAGATGAAACGCGCAATTTGCGCTAGGGATTTTCGCCCAAGATGATTGGGGAAAATACCTAAAATAACGGACGTGAGGAGGGAGAAAGAAAAGAGGGGAAAATAGAGTGAATTTGATTTTTGGTTAATCTCAAACTGAAATTAACTTGGGTGTAATTGAATTAATTAACATATTCATAATACATCATTATATATACACATATTAACAGTTAATTATTTGTTTAACTAATTCTAAACTACTGGACTCGTGGGCTGGACTTGTGTTCGATCCGAGTCCTAGTCCAAAACTATTAATTGTGTAGTTTTAATGAATCTGCATAAATACCCAAGAGTTATTAGGATTAACACATAAGTCCTTTATTTCGTTTTGTGTTTTATATAAAAGCCCTTGGATTAATATATAACTAAAATATTAAATCAATTAGGACTTTTATATTTAAACCTCTGTAAAACATTTCAGTAGTATTTTAGAACCCTTATATTACTTGTATTGCATTTAGGTCTAATTAACGATTTAATTAAAACTTTTATAGATTAGTCCCTGTTGGTTAAAACAGTTTATTCTGTTTTGTAGTAACCTTTAGACTTTTTATATTCTACTTAGGTCCTAAAATAGTTTCTTAGGGTAAACTTGTATTTTACCCTAGATTTCGACTATATTCTTATACCGGAAAGGACTCGACCTCGAGTCTTGCCAACGGGAATCGCGCCAACAGGTCCGTCTTTCTCTCCCACGATGTATCTTCTTCACTTAACCCATTCCATTTTATTAAAATCTATGTTTCTTCTTTTCCTTTAAAATATTTCTTTTTGCCAAAATGGCTTCCGGAACCACAACGGGATCGTTGTTGACTGCCAACGAAGGTAACCTGCAAGTTTTTAAATTTTTACCTTCTCCTCTGAACTTTTTCAGTCTGAACACGTAAAATACAGGATGTATTTTGCTCTCAGACGGTAGATCAAGCTTCATTGCTACCTCATTTACCTTTTTAACTACAGAAAATGGACCATAATATTTTTGTGCAAGTTTGTGATGAAGACCCATTTTCAGAGATGCTTGTTTATATGGTTGCAGTCTTACCAAGACTAGATATTTAATGGTACAAAGCGATCACCCTATGGCGTTTCTCAACAGGATCTTTCGGAACATCTGACACCAGATGTTTTTTCCGAAACGTCATATATATCATCCATTTCGGTTCAGAAGGAGTGAAGATGGTCCTCTGGGTTCGGGGTCCCATTGTACGATGTCATTCGGGGTGCCTTCCACCCCAGGAGGTATTTTTCAAGTGTGAGGTGGGGCATCAGAGCTTCCTCATATTCCTCTAGGGGTGGGGGCTCCTCGTTCTCATTTCTTGGGGGGTTGCCCTCCGCCATTCTCGGTATTTGTTATACTGGTGATCGATCGCATGCAAGAGTTGTTGAGTGACTTCATTCCCTGGACTTTGTTTCCGACGTTCACGACGGAGTCGTCGGTTCTTGCTTCTTTCTCGCATCGATTCCTTCTTATTGGGATCGCCTCTTGTGGTCCCTCCTGATGATCGATGATGGGGATCGATTGCATGCCCAGTCTCGAACAGTCTATCCTCTGTAACAACACGGATCTACCGGGGTCTAGTCCCAGGTCCTCCACCACCGGTGGTGTTTGCTCCCTTCCCTCATTTTTGCTGATCCTTAGGGAAAGCACTCCCCGATGGATTGTGACGTCTTGGGTGATACGGTTTAGAGTATCAATACAACCAATTCGAATTAATTCAACGAATGGACCTGAGTGGACTCAATGTCTCCGATCTAAGATCGGAATTCGATCTAGATTAAGAGACGCGAGCTAATTTGAGAATGTGGGATGAACGACAGCTTGATCGGAATTTGGCTGGAGTTCAAATACCTATCCTCGATTTGAGTCTGTAATCTGACAAATTGATGCGGCGGCAGAGGTTCGGACGTGGAGACTTGGGGACGAACGGAAGTTGGGAGGTGATTGCGGAGCGTGCTCGGAGAACGGAGTGATCGGAGTTGGCCTGAATTGAGGAAAAATGGTTGCTGGAAGTGGAACGTCGTGAGAGAGATTGATGGAATGGGAAAAGTTATTTTTATTCATTGCATGTAAAACTTACATCGGAGCCCTTTATAGGGGATTACAAAGGGTATAAATGTAAACAACTAATTGAGTGTTACTACACTCTTACAATTCCTATTAATTAAAACTAATTTAAAAATAGTAAAATACTTACCTATGATCCTCCGCCTTCCCCCTTTTTCTTATTTCTCATATTGGGTCACCCAAACCGATGGGTTCTTTATTCGGGCGGATCTGCGGATCCCTTGATTTGTTGTCGATTCTTTGGATTCCTCACCGTCGACGACTCCTTCAGGTGCTGCTCCGGTCGCTGGATCTTCCTCCAGCTCGTCCATCAGCTGCGTGACTTTCTCCAGATCTTTCACCACCGCATTCGTATCATTGGGTTATACTCCCATTTCCTGTCATCGGAAGGTTGTGTGTTTGTTTCCCGTCAGGTTCATCAGTGATAGTGTATAGACGGAGATGGGCTTACACGAACAAATTACGGTTTAATCTCTCTCTCTGTGGTGTAGTACAAGTGTCAAGGGTAATGTGTTCTCCTTCCTTCTAAGAGGTTGGTATTTATGGACCTTTTTCTACCTCTCGGGTCGGGCCGGACCGGGATTGGGTCGAACATGAAGACGCAGCGAGACCGGAGTAGAGCGTGAGCAGAGTCTGACCTTTAGGGTTCGGCGACCAATGAAGCGTCGCAGGGAAGATTGGAAGAAGACGGTTGGGAGACGAAAGTAGGATTTAGAATTGTTTTGAATAAAATATGAAAAAGTTAGGAAAAGTTTATTACAATTTTGAATATATACTCTAACCCTAATTCCTTAGTGGGCCAACATTTGAGTTGGGCCTTTCATATAATACTAACTTAATTAAACTAAACTAAGATAGAAAATAACACTTAATATTCTTAATACCCCCCCTCAAGCTGGAGAGTGTATATCATAGAGTCCCAGCTTGGGTAGTAGATTGCGTAATGATTCCAAACTTGCTGGTTTAGTTAGAATGTCTGCTACTTGCGATGTTGTAGAGACATGTTGTAATTTGAATAATCCTGCTTGAAGATGGTCACGAATTAAATGACAATCAATCTCTATGTGTTTGGTTCGCTCATGGAACACTGGATTTGTTGCAATGTGAATTGCAGCCATGTTGTCACAGTGCAGTGTTGTTTTTCCTGATGGTTTTACCTGCAAGTCATTCAAAAAATAGTGTAGCCACATTATTTCACACACAGTTGATGCCATAACTCTATATTCACTTTCAGCAGATGATCTGCTGATAGTTGTTTGCTTCTTTGATTTCCATGCTATGGCTGAACCACCTAAGAGGATCGTGTAACCTGTTATAGATCTTCTGGTATTGGGGCAATCTGCCCAATCTGCATCACAGTAAGCCTCTAGTTGTAGAGGTGCATCTCTTCTATATAGAATGCCTTTACCTGGTGTACCTTTGATGTACTTTAGTATTTTTATGGCAGAATTGAAGTGTGATTGTTTTGGTTCTGCCAAGAATTGGCTGTGATGACTCACAGCAAATGAGATATCTGGTCTGGTGATTGTTAAATATAACAATTTTCCAATCAGCTTTCTATAGGTTGATGGATCTTTCAGTAGAGTATCATTCTCAGAATTTTTATTGTTATGAGACATTGGGATTTTGGATGGTGATGATCCCAATTGCCCAAAATCATGTAGTATGTCAAGAGCATACTTTCTTTGAGATAGGAATATGCCAATATTAGATTGAGAGACCTCAATTCCCAAAAAATATTTGAGCTTGCCCAAATCTTTTATATGAAATTGAAGGTGTAAATACTCTTTTAGTTTTTGTATCTCAGATTCATCATCTCCTGAAATAATTAAGTCATCCACATATATAAGCAGACAAGTGTATGATTTTGCATTTGATTTAAAAAATAGTGTGTAATCTGAGTGAGATTGAGTATACCCAAATTTGGTCAGGGCAGATGTAAGTTTCTCATACCAGTTCCTGTTTGCCTGTTTCAAGCCATACAAAGATTTTTTTAGTTTGCAAACCCTGGTGTCATCTGCTGATAGCATCCCTGGAGGAGGAGACATGAAAATTTCTTCAGATAATTCACCATGTAGAAAAGCATTGCTCACATCCATTTGATATGTTGTCCAGCTCTTGATTGAGGCCACTGCTAGGAGGGTCCTGACAGAGATGATCTTTGCCACAGGTGAGAAAGTCTCTTTGTAATCAAATCCTTCTATCTGGGTGTGCCCCCTTGCAACCAGCCTGGCTTTTAGCCTTTCAATTTGGCCATTGGATTTATGTTTTACTTTGTATACCCATCTTGAGCCAACTATCTTTCTCTCTTTTGGTCTAGGCACTATTTCCCAAGTGTCATTTAGTTCTAGGGCTGCAAGTTCATCATTCATTGCTTTTACCCATTCAGGGCTTTGACTGACTTGTTTAAAGGATGTTGGTTCAGTGGTGATTGAAATTTTATCTAGATAATCTGTGTGTGAGGTAGACAACCTTTTGTATGTTAGGTAATCATGCATAGGGTATGAAGTGCCTTTAGATTTGCCCTTGCTTGTAGCAAATGAACAGAAGTAATCATTTAATTTTGTTGGGGGTCTTCTTTGCCTGCTTGGGTACCTTGAGTCTGATTGTGAGACATCTGAAGTTTGATTTAATATTTGTTTAGTTTCTGAATTGAGAGGTACTATTGGCAAATCACATGTTTGGTTTATTTGTATTGCCTCTGAAAGTTCAGAATCTGATGTACTTGAATTTGTGTCTGAACCATCAGAAGTATACTCACTTTGGTCTGTCTCAGAGAGATCAGTATTAGTTGTTGGATTTTTGATTTGATTTTGCTTTATTATCTGATTGTTTGTTTTCTTCTCATCCTTATTTAAAGGAAATATATCCTCATAAAAGGTCACATCTCTACTTGTAGAGATGTGGTGGGCATCTAATTCATATACTATTGAACCTAGATATATGCATTTTTTTGCTCTGGGGGAGAACTTGTCCTCTTTAACAAGACAAGTTACATAGCATAAGCAGCCAAAGGTCCTTAGACCTTCATAGTCAGGCTTCCTAGAGTGCATAAGCTCATATGGGGATGTGTTCTGTGTTACCTTGGATGGTAACATATTGATGATTTTAGTTGCCTGAAGTACTGAGTATCCCCATAACTCAATAGGTAGTGAGGATTGTAACTTCAGTGACCTAGCTACATTTAGGAGGTGTTGGTGTTTCCTTTCCACCACACCATTTTGTTGTGGTGTATGGGGGCAACTAGAGTAGTGGATGATTCCATTTGTTTTTAGGAATTCATCCATGGTTGAAGAGAAGAACTCTCCACCATTATCAGTCCTTATAGCTTTGACAGAGATGTCAAAGTGATTTTTGATGAGAGCATATAAGTCTTTAAAAATACTAAAACATTCAGACTTCATAGCAATTAAATAAGTCCAAGTATATCTAGTATAGTCATCAACCACAGTCAAAAAATATTTCTTCCCATGAATTGTTGGAGTGTGAAAGTTCCCCCACACATCCATGTGAAGTAAATCAAATGCATGTTTAGTTCTAGATGCATGCAATGGGAATGATTTCCTAGTTTGTTTAGAGAAATGACATGTATCACAGTATTTATCAAAAGTAGTATTTTTAGAATCTAAATTAAGATTGTTTAAAATGTATTTGAGCCTATCACTGGAAGTGTGACCCAATCTTTTGTGCCATGTTGATGTTGTTATGGCACCTGCAAAATGATCTCCACCACTGGTCTGTGGCAGATAGTATAGTCCCTTCTTCATTTTACTCTGACCAACTTCCTTCATCTGAACCTTGTCATATATGAATGCACATGATTTAGAAAATTGTACTGAATAAGTATCATGTTGTGTTAACTTGCTGATAGAAAGCAAGTTTACTTGAAAGGATGGGATGTAATATACATCCTCCAATGTGATATCAGGTGAGATAGATATGTCACCCTTTTGGGACACTGTCTGGCTGTCCCCATTTGGCAGTGAGATCTTGAATGGATCACACTCTGTGAGTTTTAAAAACAATGATTCATTCCCACTCAGGTGTTTTGATGCACCTGAGTCAATGATCCAGTATGTATTTGAGTAATTTAAAGAAACATTATTAGCATTACCTGAGTTGTGCTTGGGCAGGGGCTTTGGATTATACTTCTCAGAGTAGAGGGGGAAGCCATAAGGACCAATAGGATTATCAGGAGATTCTGGCTTCTTCTCATCACTGTCCCAAGCTGACCAGGTTTGTTCAGAGTTTACACAATTGGCAGAGGCTTGTGGCTTATTGGTCACAGTTGCTGTTGGTGTGATGGGTTTGGCCCTAGAGGCAGAGGCAGTATTCCTGGATGGGTACCCATGCTGATTGAAACATTTTTCATCACTGTGCCCAAATGCAGCACAGTGGAAGCAGTAGTACCTTGTATTCACTTGTTTACCACTCCTATAATAGATGGGTTCAGTTGGAGTGGGAGGCCTTTTTCTTTGGGTTGAAGGGGATGGATTATTTGTGGGTTTGGCTGTCTGGTAGGGTGCCTTTCCCTTAGATGAATAGAAGGCAGAGCCTTGAGTGGTATTAGTGGTGTTGTTGACCAACTGTTGTTGGGCTTCCTCATGGATCGGATGACCATTGAAAATACCTTCCCAAAGATGGGAAGCTTATCCATAGATAGGATTGTAGACCTTATCTGCCTGAAGTTATCATTCAGGCCCATCAAGAACTTCCTAACCTTCAACCTTTCTTCCCTTTCACTAATTCTTCCATTTACATTGCAGGTGCATGTGATACAGCTACACCTGGGTACTTCTCCATATGCATCAACTTCTCTCCACATGGTCTTAAGGGTGGCACTAAATTTAGAAACAGAGTTAGAACCCTGTTGAAGTAGAGCAATATCCTGTGTCAATTGAAACAAATGGGTTTCATTGGACTGTCGGTACTGATCCCTTAGATCAGCCCATATTATAGAGGCATCATCTGTGTACATGATCTGGGAGGCTATCTCTTGCGAGACAGAGCTCCATATCCATTGCCTTATAATTCCATGGCATGTTATCCAGGCTTCATGCTCCTCCACATCATTCATAGAGGGTTCCCTTATAGCCCCATTGACAAATCCCAGCTTTCTTCTGGTGATTAGCATTGTTGTCATTTCCCTGTTCCAGGGGTAATAATTCTGACTGCCCTGTAAGACATTAATTATGGTTGGAGGACCATAATCTGTGGATTTGAAGAAATAAACTGAGGTTGGGTCAAATAAGGGGCCACCGAGTGGTTTCTTTTGGGTTACTTGAACAACCTGGCCAGAAGGGACATTCTGCTGAATATCATCAGTTCCTGACATATCTGTGACTCTGTGACATTTTTTATGATCATAAGATAAAGTCAATTTGATATTTCCTGATCTAGAATGAATCATAGATAACAGAATATAATTTAGATTGAGTGATTTGATTTGGTCAGTGGTTGTTGAACCACTTTCGTTTTTGATGAAGTGTTTGAATAGCAGCGGAAACATTATAAAGTAGAAATTTAATTCAACTAACATGCATCTAGCATAGCACACTGTATTGTTTCAAAAAAAGCATAGCACACTGTATAGCAGATTACATAAATATTATCTGATATGAAGTGTATCATGCTATCATGGAGTGATAGATCATTTGATATTAAGTATGTCCTACTAAATATATTGTATGTAAATATATGTATAAGATACCAATCAAGTGTATGATGCATAGATATCTCATTGACATAGACTGAACTACTAATTAGTAACCCACATGAAGAGTATGTGTTCTTATTGTTGAGGATCAGTAAATGGCAACGATTTACATGTATTGGTTCATATTTACATGAATGTGACATGATCTGATGCATGGATGTGATATGATCTGATTTATCAATAGTTTTCATTTTTATACTAGATCTTACACTCAGTAATGGCATAAGAAACGACGTATGAAGACATGCAACACATAGTAACATAGATCTGACATATCTGTCTATGAGTTCATCTATGATCTTGTTTTTAAAATGATAATGGAATATCAAAGACAACAGTGGCAAGAGTAGTGTTATGCAAAGACATGCAATGGAAGTTTGTTTAGATCTAAGTTGCTCAACATGCATGACCCTCATAACATCTAGAAGTTTATTATCACAAATGGAGAGTGTGGTTTTAGGTATACCAGACTTAGATGTTTTGAAGACTCAAAGTGTCGGAGTCCTGACGGAGTCGCGATGATTTGAACCAGGACGGTTTCGGAAGCTTTCCAGTGAGATCAGCAGCACAGCACTCCACGAGGCTCTGATACCATGAAGACGCAGCGAGACCGGAGTAGAGCGTGAGCAGAGTCTGACCTTTAGGGTTCGGCGACCAATGAAGCGTCGCAGGGAAGATTGGAAGAAGACGGTTGGGAGACGAAAGTAGGGTTTAGAATTGTTTTGAATAAAATATGAAAAAGTTAGGAAAAGTTTATTACAATTTTGAATATATACTCTAACCCTAATTCCTTAGTGGGCCAACATTTGAGTTGGGCCTTTCATATAATACTAACTTAATTAAACTAAACTAAGATAGAAAATAACACTTAATATTCTTAATAGAACAAACCTAGAGATGTTTAGAAATGAAAAACAAGTGGGAAATGAAATCCAAGATAGAAGAACAAGTGGAAGAAATGGATGATAGAAAATGAAATGGAAGATAGAAAATGAAATGGATGATAGAAAATGAAAGATAGAAATAGAAAATGAAATGGATGATAGAAAATGATAGATAGAAGAGGAAGATGGAATAGAAATAGGAAATGACAATGACAATGAAAAAATAAGAAATCAAATAAGAACTATAAGAAGGAAAGATAGGAAACGAAGAAGAAATAAGGAGGTGCAACAGGGAGGATACTCATCTTCTATCGAGTTCTGCAACATCTTCTTCAACTAAAGGGAATGAGATAACCATCGATGAAGCAACGGCGGCAGTAGTAATAGCAGCATTTGATGATGAAGGAGAGTCATTCATCAACATCATATGTGAAGAAGCATTAGCTTCCTAGAATACGTCAAAGACATGATCCTCATATGCAAAAGCAGAATCAACCTTCTATTCACCAGCGATTTACTCCTCGAATTTTGCCGCTTCACATGATTATTTTGTTCCTGCTTCATCAAGCAACCTAAAATTCCCATAAAGAATAAGAAATCTTTATTGAAGAACTAACAATCAAATCAAAAAAATAAGAGGGAGAAGGAGGATTGAGGAAGGACTTGGCCATGTGTTTGCTATCCAACAATGACTTGAAAAGGGAGATATCTTGGGCAGTGGAGTTGGGATGACCCCAACCATATATCATGAATCTCTTTACAGCAACTATCATCCCAGTGATAATTTCTCCCTTTTATCACATCACCATCCCTTCCATGTCTTATAACAGACAGCTGCTCATAATTTTCAATGAGGAAATTCATGGGCTTCGCTATTGGAGGAAGTGCTTGATACATCCACGGGAAAGCAAATTTCACCGATTCTGGTGAAGCAGCAGCAGCATTCACCGATAAGGAAGAGGTAACAGCAGGGAGCACCTCTGAAGAAGATACAACTATCGATGAAGCAGCGACGGCGGCAGCAGAAGCAATAGCAGCATTCTGCAATGTATGAGAATCATTCATCAATGCCATACGGGTTGCATTAGCTTCCTCGAATAAAGCAGCAACATGATTATCGAATAAAGCGGCTTCTTCCTCATATGCAGCGGGGTCTTCTTCGTATTCATCAGCGATTCCCTCCTCGAATGCAGCAGCAGCAGCAACATCATCGAATGCAGCAACAGCAGCATCATCGAATGAAGCAGCAGCAGCAGCAGCATCCGCATAGTGTGACAATGGAGAATTAAGATCAAACACTATCCATTGGGGACGACCATTCACCATTCGGGTCCTCATATCAAACAATCAGAATAATATTCTGATTGATGATACAACTTACAAGGTATTTGTTTCATTATATAGAGATGGGTAGAAACTGGAGTAACAAAAACAATAACTAATTAACTGTAAACAGTTCTACAAACTTGCCAGAAATTCTGTAAGTAAATCTTTATTACTTGAGAAAAACAAAAACAAAAATGCGAAGAACAAAGTGATTAATTAAAATTATTTACAACATATATTAAACACAATGAGGAGGAGCAGAAGCATTTAAATAAACACGAACAGAAATATCTGAAGAATCAGTGAGCACTTTTACATTATCATTTGGAGAATGGATGTTAGGTTGGAATCTAACTTCTCTATTTTTAGAACCCTTGAATTTAATTACAAGAAAAAACAGTGACGCATAAAAAAAGAAGGGGGGAAGATTAACGTATTGCGCAAATAACAATTGCCAGGAAACCCCCAGACGTATAAGGTGTAGATCAGGAGCTCACTCAGAGGGCTGAGATAATGGAAATAGTAAAGACTAGATAGAAAACTAGAGAAATTAAGGCGCAAACAAAAATTAAACGGGCAACAAACAAAAGAAGAACTCCTACAAACTATTAAGTCGGAGAAAAAGTTTTGTTAAGACTACAACCTTACAAGCAAACATCTTTAAAGTCCAATTTTCGCCATAAGCTTTAATTTATGGGCCCTTTTCAGTGTTGGAGATTTTTTGTTTTTCTACATCTCCCTCTTTCTCCGTAAAAGACTAGAGAGAGAGATCTGTCGTTGCACTCTCTCCAGCGGCGAATCCAGGATTTTTTTCTCCAGAAGGTTAATTTTAAATCATTTAATCAAATTCAAAAAAAAAAATCAATCCAATTGTTCTTGACGAAGTGCCATATTTTGGTACCGATAAATAATATCATCATTACTAACACTAAAAAATAAATCTTTTTCAACATATGTTATTAAAATATCATTCAACCAAACATCATCCATACGATTGCTACAACTTGATTTTACAAAATTCATTGCTGAAAAAGATCTTTCCACTGAAGCAATCGCAATTGGTAATGTAAGTGTTAATTTTAACAAACGAAACACTAAAGAAAATACGATATCTTTTCCCTTCTCAATCAACTTTACAGTCAACTCTCCAATTCAATTCAAATTCGAAAGTTCTTCGTTATTACGTACATGAAAAATGTATTCTGACAGTTCATCTTCAAGAGTTTTAATGTCAACAGTAGAAAAATCCATAGGATAAAATTTCGTTAAATTCAGTAACTTTGTTTTATCATAAGAACGAAATCCATTATCTGACGTCAAACAACTCATGCATTGAATTAGATTCATATTTGATGTTGCAAAATGATCATTCAACTGTTTGTCAATAACTAGATAAAACAATTCGGCACGATATCGATGAATATTTGTTACCTTCTGAAGTAAGCGTCGTGATCTACCAGGAGGATAAAGTTGTCTTCCATTATAGGAATAACGATCTCATTTTCTAGACAAAAAGTTGATGTTGTAGTTAGTAATATTTTCCAACCTTCATCTCGTAACATTTGCAAACGAGTTTTAAAATTAAACATCATTTCCATCGCATTCACGATATCTTGTTCATTTCGTTCCTGTGACAAAATATTTAGTAATATTTTATATTATTATTATATTATATTATAAAAATAAAATAAAATATTATTATATCTTATATTGTATTATAAAATAGGAAAATTGTCAAAACTACCCACCTAAGGTAGCTTTGGAGTTAAAACTAACCACCTTCATTTTTTATGACCATTTTACCCTTAAAAATTATTTAAATTTTCTTTGATATGCCATTGTCAATAACGGGCAAAAAATGTACCCATCGTCCTCCCACCTCCCGATCACCTTTCTCCCGACCGGCCGATGATGAACTGCTAGAGCAGTCCACTCTCCCGTTCACCTTCTCGAACAACAAACTCACAGGTCGCATTCCGGAAGACATTGGGTTTATGACAAATATGAAGGTTTTGGACTTCAGCTTCAACTCCTTCACCGGACACTTACCGACATCCATCTCATGTCTCTCCGATATCCAAGTCTTCAACATCGCACACAATCAGATCTCTGGAGTTTTACCAGACGTAGTTTGCTCAATGAGAAGCCTTGTGAATCTCACCATCTCCTTCAACTTCTTTTCCAGGTTCAGTCACAACTGCACAAAATCATTCCAGGGATTTGATTTCTCAGGAAATCTCAGGAAATCTCAGGAAAATTTTCTCCAATCCTTCCAATTTCGGCATGAGTGTCAGTTCCCCCTCCTTAGCCCCTTTCTTATAACCCATTACAATGCCACCACTACTGCTGCTTGAATCTTCAATCTCAAAAGAAGGTTTCTTTTCTACCACAGGTGGTGGCTCTGATTTCACGCTCAAGGAATCCTTCTTCCTCCTGCGGGAGGATCTGGAAGATACTCCTTTCCACGCCCGTATGCTCGCGACGTTGGGTCTCCATCATCTCCAGGTCCTCCTCTGAACCCATTCCAGTCCGTACACGCTCTCTCGTCCGGGCGTCCTCCTCCGTTGCTGGCTTCAGTAGAAGGGATTGGGGCAGAAGAAAATAAGAAGATCGGGTTTGTCGGGTCATTGTAACGGGTTATCGGGTATGAGTAAACCCAACATAATTTACTAATGAAGGACAAATTAAGAAAATTTACCCCCTAATACACCCTAACCACCTAATGACTAGGCTTGGTGGTTATTTTTGATCACCAAACCATCTTAGGTGGTTAGTTTTAACACTTACCCAAATAGAAACGGAAAAAGACAAATGATGGCAATGTAACCGAACCCATTATAATCTTGTCGTGTTGCGGTTTGTTGTAAACACGTGTCGGTGAGTTTGTACTTGCACTTCGTTTTCAGAATAAGTTGGTCAAACTGGGTTTAAGTAACTTGTAGCTTTGGTTAATCCACGCGTGCTATGTTCTACTGCTATTACTGTCAAAAATTACTGTTTAGTTTAAGAAATTTTTGCTTTTTTTTTTTTTTTACTTTTAATTTGCTTAAAGTTTAGGATGTTAACCCAATTTATCCTTCTCCACAAGGGATGAACATAAAGTTTGAAGTTGTCATATCAGTTCTGCGAGTCCGAATTCGTTTAATAAACAAAGCGAACCCAAAGACTCTTAGACTCATTTATAAGATATGAGAAGTCTTCTATATATTGGGCTTTGAGCGTCGTGGGCTTGAACTATGTCGTCGGCTTTCTGGCCTTAGGAGAGTTGATAACGACGTCGTGGTGATCGAGCCCCACATCTTCTGGTCTTAGTGACTCCCCCTACCGTAGTAGTAGTCGCTAGCGTGTTCTGCTTGTGCGTTAAATGATCTCCGTCATTTTCTTACTCATGGACCGACCTGATGGGGTGTTGTAATGATGCCCCTCGATCACCACACAGCTTTTCTATTCCACCTTTTTTTTTTGTATACTACAACTTTTGTTCCGAGCTCCCGATGATGTAATTGCTCACTTTCTTTTACAACTTCGTAATGATTTATAATTGAGCGTGCGGATTTTGGGGGCTGTCCGCCTGTCCAGGTGCTTAGACAGAGGTTAAATATAAATCAGGCATATAGAGGTTAAATATTTCACAAATCCATCATATTGTTACTAACAATATGAGCAGAACACTTGAATCCGTGCTCCATTAAAAAATTGAATGAAAAAAAAACTGGAGAATGTGGAAGACGAGAAGAGAAAAAGAGAGGAAGAAAGAAGAAGAAGAAATATGAGAGAAAAAGAAAAAGAAAGAATGCCGATCGTGATTCCAGTCATATCTGCAACGAGCTCGGTCCACTTCAAATGAGCTCACACTGTAGTATTCTAATTCCGCACGAAGCCAATTTGTGAAACGAACGGAGCAGAGAGGGACTCCAGTTGTGGAATCCAATGTAGACATCGCAAGTTCGAGATCAGAAGGTCGGCGGACGTAGTTGTAAGCTCGGAGTAAAAAAGAGCTTCTGCATCCTTCTCCTCCTCCTCTTCCTTTTTCTTTTCCTTCTACTCTCTAACCTCGCCTTCTCCGAAATACTTGCATGGCTGTAATTAAAAGAAGAAGAAGCTTCGCTGCCATAGGATGTCGAAGATGACATGAGATGATCGGAGAGATCGAGATCCTGTCATAGGATGTCGGGTATGATGTTGTGGGTTATCGAGTATTCTAAGACGGGTATATAATGTGGGTTGATCTGCTAATTAATTTAACGAGGGGCAAATCAGGGAAAAAAATTAATTAACACACCTTAACCATAACCTAAGATGGCTTGGTGGGTAGATTTGATCACCAAACTATCTTAGGTGGCTAAAAATGAAGCTGTCTTTAAAAAAGAAACAAAAATCCCTAAATCTCAACATCCCTAAAAGTCACAACAAGATTAAACCCTAACCTTTGGATATCGATAGTATCGTCGACCATCGTGCACTGGACCACCGACTACTTGCGATATGTACATCTGCTCGAATATTATTAGTACGGTTTACTTATAATTCAAACTCGGTAGAAACTTATATTAAAGAACTGCAATATCTATGCTAATGGTGAGTTAGAATTCAACAAACAGAATTCTGACTCATTAAAAAGCATAGAAGGTAAAGATGTGAAAAATGAAATGACCCAAAAAGTCATATCCATATAAAGATCTATCTCTTAGAAGAAATACTTCATTTGAAAGTAGAAACGATATGAGTAATCACTTACACGTAGTGGATCGAAAGGTGATGACAGAGTTTTCCTTAAAAAAAGGGAAAAGATGTCAGAAGCACACCAGGGTTTTTTCACCCCCATTGTTCAAGACCCATTACGCGATAACGATGAGACATAGTTCTTTCTAAAAAATATCGAGTTAGCCCCCAAAGGTTGTTAAAGGCCTCAACGATCGTAAGATCATTTGACTGAATCAATGCGAAAGGTGTGGGCAGGGGGACTTGAGCCCCCCCCACAAAAATAAAAAAATTTCTTATAGGTATAGATACGTCACTTGACTTAAAATATTTTGTTTATAAATCATTATCCTATTAATAATTAATTTATTACTATATTTACCCTAATTTTTCATAACTGTCCATCTATATTTAGAGATTTAGAAATTTCGTTTTTAATTATTCCTCCTCTTCTTCCTCCATCTCCACACCATTCATTTAATTTTTGACTTCTTTTCTCCATTTTACGTAATTTCGTGATCATATAACTTCATAGTTTATACAAAGATAATCAATGAATAAATTTATGATCAAAAGACTTAGAATAAATCAATCAATTTCAACTTCATCATCCAATCCACAACCATCTAAAAAGTCACTCGATATAAGTAAATTACCTTCTATTTGTATGGATGATGTTTGGTTGAATGCCATTCTAGTAAAATATATTGAAAAAGATTTATTTTCTAGTATTAATAATGATGATACTATGTATCTGTATCAAAATATGACACCTCGTCGATCAAAAACAATTGGATTGATTTTTTTTTAAAATTTGATTAAATGATTTGAAATTAATCCCTGGAGAAAAAAAATTCTGGATTCCTGAGTGTGGGTGAATCGCGTGTGATTACAACTCTTTTTTTGTTTTGAAATTTATATATTAGCTGATAGTTTTAATTCAAAAAAAAAAAAAAAAAAGTCTTTAGAAAAATCCCTTAAAAAATGTTTATAAGTTTCTTGACGAAATTACCCTCGATTTTTTAAAGTAATTACTTACATAGTTGGTTGGTTGTTGGTTGAGAAGTTGCGATTGTTTGGGTCTGCATTCATCATCCATGGACGGAGGCGACGGCGGGATTGCGCCGGAAACCGGAAGAAATCAAGGCTCGCTCTACATGAGGAGAATCTTATTCGCATCACTTTCCGCATCTGTATCCGAAACTGCAACTTTTCCGATTGATATTATCAAAACTAGACTTCAATCCCACACATTCTCCTCCTCTTCCTCCCTGACGGCAAACCCCTTCCGTGTGGCACTTGGAATATGGAGGTCTGAAGGTGGATTCTTCGGACTTTACAAGGGATTACCTCCGGCGATTCTCCGACATCTCTTCTACACTCCGATACGGATCGTAGGGTACGAGCATCTTAGGAACATCACCGGCGGTGGGAATGGTCGATTTCGTTATTTCTCTTCGGATTCTCTTGTAGGAAGATCCATCTGTGGTGGTGTGTCCGGTGTTGTAGCACAGGTCTGCCTGTCATTTAATCTCATTGCCAATTGTTACGGTTTCTTCATCTTCTAATGTGAAATGCAGATCGTGGCAAGTCCGGCAGACCTGATAAAGGTGAGAATGCAAGTAGACGGTCAGCTAGTGAGACGGGGCATTGAAGCTCGATACACAGGTCTAGCTAATGCTTTTGGAAAAATCATCAGAACAGATGGCGTTAAGGGGCTTTGGAAAGGAGCACTTCCTAATGCTCAGAGAGCTTTTCTGGTTAACATGGGGGAATTAGCATGCTATGATCAAGCAAAGAGTTTCATTGTTAATAATAAGATTGCGCAAGATGGTATATATGCTCATACTTTGGCATCCATTGCATCTGGTCTTTCTGCAACTATTTTGAGTTGCCCTGCGGATGTTGTGAAAACTAGAATGATGAGTCAAGTGGAAACCAAAGTGATATACATGGGCACTTATGATTGTTTAGTGAAAACTGTGCGAATGGAAGGTATCTTGGCCTTGTGGAAGGGCTTCTTTCCAACATGGGCTAGGCTTGGTCCTTGGCAGTTTGTCTTTTGGGTTTCATATGAAAAATTTAGATACATTGCAGGTCTTTCTTCTTTCTAGTTGAAAAATTCAACATATATTGCATATTAACTTCATCTGCAAACTTCTTGCTTGATTTACAACTTACAAGACATCAATCTGAGGGCCAACGGAAATGATCTTTACCCATTTCCACTTACCAATCCTAATATCTCTATCAAGGTTTTATAATCAGTAATCACCAATGAGGTATGCTATTGGCCAACTTGCCAATCACCAATGAGGGGTAGGTGTTGTTAAATTCATTAAATTGTAACATGAAAAAAGTTTAATAGACGGTCTTTTACATGTACTTGTTGTATGCTCTTATTGTTTTTTGGTTGCATCAGATATTCAGATCCATCTCCGCAACCAACACATTGATGATCTACCAGTTACCTCAATTATGTTTATTGTTTATTTGTATCTACATCCTGTATTCCTATGAGTTTCAATCTGTAATTCCAACTCTTTTTAAAAAGGTAAAACCAATTGTGGAGTAAATAGACAATCTATAATTATAGGGTCTATTGAGTAAAGACAAAGGGGCCAAATAAAGTTTTTATTTATTTTTTCCATTCAGAATATCTTGGTTTTTATTCTGTTTCTTGTATTAGTTATTTATCCAGCAGTGATGTAAACATATCGACTTTCTTCTCTACAAATTTGAAGAAGAGAATGGGGGCGTTGGATAATCAATTATTTTCATCCAAAAAAGGACATTATTATTCATGCCACTCTGTGCAGGTGATTGTCTTATTTTATATAATTAATCACATTATCATATCCAATCCTATTAATGTCATGTTCGTAGACTGCTAATATTTCCTAGTGTTTACATTTTATTGGCTTCTATTCTTCTAATTCAGTTATGGGTTTTTGTATGGTTTTTTACTTTTTTTTACATCTAAGTGAAGATGTAACCATCTTGGTTGGATTTTACCTTATCGTAGTCTCCTAGTTAGCCATAGCACATTGCCCATAGGAGTGAGTGAATTCCTCATCTTCAAATTCAATGGTCGCTCTCATAGAGTTGTCACCTACCACTGCTAAGGGAATTAAGATTGGCGCAGAATTGATGTATTCTTTTTCTTGTCACCATGTTAATACAGATTCCCTATAGAAAATTAAATTTGATGTTAGTTGATTAGTCACATCTTGTTCGGACCCATTATCATTAGACAAAATTTATTGACTTTGTATGAGTGCTAAATGACGCATGAAGATGACGCATAACGAGATAGGGGGAAATCTTTTTGCCTTGGGATCAGATATTCAGAGGATTAAGATTTGTTTTGTTTTGTTTATTTGATTTCATTTGAATTCTCATTATCAGTTCTCATTATCTTCAATTTAAAATGTCATGTTTTATCGTTATCCATGGAATTTTGGGCACCTCTTTGTTCTTGAGAGAGATGAGAAGTTGCATGGAACTTGGAACCAACTAATCGGAGTAGTGTCTGAACAGGAATACGTAGGTGATAATTGCTTCAGTATCGTGTAGGACTCTGTTTGCCAACCAATTGTCTCATTCACTTTCAATGCAAAAGAGAAATTTTTCTTAAACTCTGAAGGCCAAGGGTTACAGAGTTTATATTATTGGTTGATCCTCACTTAAAGACATTATTGACTTACAGTTCATGTGATGGTGAGATGGGAGTATTTCTCTATTTATTAAGTCTTAACTATGCTCCATTAATAAATGCCAACTTCTCCACTGCTCAGTGTTTACTCGACACATGGATGATTTAATGGAGTGCATTTTGCTCGACACTGCTGTTATTTTCATCAATTCATGTGAATGATTGCATGGTAAGATTTGAACAACTGGTGTGTTTTCAATTTTCATATGTGATATGTTCCAATCTGTTGGGAATTGATCAATTGAATAATTCATACATCAATGTTTTCTGAATTTCTGCAGTGATTTGCAAAGAGTTGAGCACACACTTTATGTCTATACGACTGTTATTATGATATTATGAGACTAATCAACCTACCATTCTTGATTTACAAGACAGTTAAAAGGTAGAGAACAGAGAAAGGCAGGTGGGTAGAGGTTTCCTTTCCCAATTTGAAGTGATTTGAAAGGTGAGCTTGAACCCTCAACAGCTGGTTTAAATTAAAACAAAGTAGAAAAGAGAGAGAGAGAGATCTGAAGTCTGAACTACTAACTAAATATATCTTATTTCAATCTAATCACAGGAAAAATACAGGATCAAAGATGTTTTGATGACTGTTGACAAGTGGGTGATGGTTCTGTAATGACACAGGTTTCATTCTTTCATTTCTTTGATTTCTTTGATTTCTTTGATTTCTTTGAATCTTGATTAGTGTTGGATATTTGAGTATTTGAGTCAACATTATATTTAATCACCCATTAATTAGTCTTGTCGGATGGGGTAGCGCCGTTGACTTGTCTTTCTCCCACTCCCTTATAGACACTGGCGTCTGACTGGGTGTGTACATAACAATTGCTTCTTCAAACTAGAGCCCATCACATCCAAACAGTCATCGTCGTTTCTTTCCATCCGTCCTCCCATCCGTCCTCCCATCCTCTGCTCAACTGTCGGCAGAAAGCAGGCATGACGACCAGCCGGTCACATTGCTCTGAAAACCTAGTGTTAAAGAAGGGCCCTTGGACTGCGGAGGAGGATCAGATACTCTCTGCTTATATCCACGAGCATGGTCATGGAAGCTGGCGCGTGTTACCTGCCAAAGCTGGTCGGTACATGTAGAATTTTTTTTATATAGAATAATATTACCACACTATCTTAAATTCGGTGTGTCTGTGTAGGATTGCAGAGATGTGGGAAGAGTTGCAGGTTGAGGTGGACGAATTACCTCCGACCGGACATCAAACGTGGCAAGTTCAGCGTACAGGAGGAACAAACCATCATTCAACTCCACGCCCTTCTCGGTAACAGGTGGTCGGCTATCGCGACGTACTTGGCCAAGAGAACGGACAACGAGATAAAGAATTACTGGAACACCCATCTGAAGAAGAAATTGGAGAAGATGGGTTTGGATTCCGTCACCCACAAGAAGAAAACGGATGGTCTCTGCGGTGAAGTGGGTTCTCCGTTTTCCAAGAACACTGCTAATCTTAACCATATGGCGCAGTGGGAGAGTGCCAGACTCGAAGCAGAAGCTCGTCTTGTCCGTCATTCCAAACTACTACAGTCTACTCCTACTAATAACAGTAGTAATACTACTACTACTACTTCGCCGGCGCGTTCGGTGTGGAGTTACATTGGCGGTGGAGTCGTAGAGTCACCGACTTCCACTCTGACGGCTCTATCATTTGATAACAATTGCAATAATAATTCAGAGAAGAATGTGGGTCTTAGACCTTCAGCAAGTAGAATCTTTGGGCCCAGTGGTGGCGGCGGCGATGGAAACCCATCTGGATCGTCGGACGAGAATAAAAACTATTGGAATAATATACTTGATCTCGCGAATTCAGGTAATCAGTCAGGCTCGCCGGCAATCTTTTAGGGAAGAATAGTAAATTGTAATCAAAGGAGAAGAAAGAGCATTCAGAAGTCAGTCAGAAGTTGTCTGTCGGTCTGTACAGTAAGTAAAATAAGTGAGTGAGTTGAACCGTTTAAAACTGTCTCTGTTCATCATCAGTCACCACCATTTATATGTGAAGTTGAATAAATTCCATGCACTTTCTCAGTTTCTTTCTTTCATCTGTATTCAAATTGTTGCTAAACAAAACTAACAACAAAACTAACAACAAAACTAAACAGTAATTATCATATGTAGAGAACTAGAGATGATGAGGACATTGTTATCCATCCCACTGGAGTAATTCCAAAACTTTATAGTTGTCTTAAAAAAACATTTATATAATTTTTTATACATAGAGTAATATAAAGGTTTTAATCAAGCGATACCTCATTATTTGAGAACTAAATAAGAACTTGATGCATATAGAAGAAATTTGATGTGACGAGATAGAATAGAAACCTGGAATGGTTATGATTAAAGTTTTTACTAGTTTTCAAATGATAATATTTCACTTGAAATTGACCTATTATAAATAATCAAATAATTTTTTTCGGTTATTCAAAACTTAAATCCCTGAAACATAAATAATTCAATAAAAGATATAACAACGTATTAGTAGGTTTTTTGAGATAGTCTTTAAGAAGGTCATTAAAGATATCAGTCTTTTTTTTGATTCAGTGTATTATAAGAAAAGATGTTGTCACCCTTTGAAGACATCTATGATGGAAGTATGAAAGATCAACCTCCTACAGCGTATCTAGTTACTATATAATTAGACTATATAGTTAATAGGAGAGTCAATGAGCTTTTTGTCTATTTTTTTTTACTTCTGTTTATATTTCTATACTCTATTTTTTGTAAACTGGACATCAGTCTTATTTTTTTAATGAAATTTAATTGTTTCAAAAAAATAAAATAAAAATCAATCACAATTAAATCAAATGACAATCAATTGATTTCCAAGCTGCTGCTCCTGTCAATTATATAGAATTCTTCAAGCTGTTGCTACTGTATAAAATTTCATTTTTCATTATCTTGTATATCTATATATCATTTTTTAGTTCGAGTCAGTGTAGCAAAGTTGGTAGATCGCCAACATAGTTTTTGGATCTATTAACAGAGTCCAAAGGGTGCAAATGAATATAATACTCTATTGAACTGATCTCACTCCCAACGTTTTGAACTCAGGAATGGAACTATGAAAATCTTTCTTGCTTCAGAAGCTACATTAAACACAACTAATCATATTTAATCCTTAAATTTAATTTATAATATATGCAACTATTCAGGATGCAACGCTGGTATACAATTACAGTATAAATTGATAAAACAAGTATTTCTTTTTTATTACAAAAGTGTTTAAGTAATCCAATTGGGTTGGTTGATGTAACCATTGTCGTCGAATTGATTTGGGCTGACTGTTACCTGTTAGTATACAGTTTGTTACGCTGTTTCATGGTAATCAACCTTTTCATGTGACACCTTTCTCATTACCAATTGTACGACACGCTGTTTGTGCATTGCAGAGGCACTCCTGTGGGTTAGAGTAGAAATAATCTTCTTCCTTTGGCTTATCGGAGATGGCTTTGCGTGGTGCCGGTTGCCCCATTCTGTTCTCATGGATCAGTTGGACGGCACTGACAAACTCATTCCAAGAAACTGTTTGATTTGTGTATGAATCAAGAAGTTCCATAAGTTTTCTTCTGTCAAGTACAATGCTCTTCTTAAACCCAAGATATCTGAATACACATCATATGCACATTGAGTCATTTTAACACATACAGACAATTTATTTATAACGTGGAAGAAAAAATCATTTCTCGAATTTTGATGATGATACCTGCGGTGACCCTCTACAACTTTTGCCATGTTTCCATCAAAAGTTGGAATGAAAACGTCACTAGCAATAGAAACCAAGTAATCAAGAGCTGCCATTTGGGAGGAGTGGTTTTGGAATTGCTTGAGTTCCTCTGGATTTAGCAGTATTTCCTTTTTCACCTGAATTATTTTGTTGGGTCAACTTCTAAATTTGATCACCGTTATACTTTGAGATAATATAATACAATCCACACACTAAAATAACAAATGAGGTCAAGTCCCCTTTCCTTAAGAGACATGGCTAAAATTTACACGTTGAATCAAAATATGTAAAAATCGAAAAAAAAACTTACAAGTCGAGGAAATGAAGAATGCAGTTCCTTAAGCCTCTTTTGACTTCCATATATTTCCCCAGAAGCAATGTATATCTGGATGTCCCTTTCCAAGCCTATGGCTTGTAAAACTAATGATGTCTCTTCAGGGGTTAGAGGGCACATACCTAGCATTCTCCTTTGTTCAGATATTATTTCTTTCTCTCTCCACCATGGATAAGCATACCTAAAAAAAATGAAAACCATAAGATTATTCAAATGTAAGAAAAATAGTAACAAAAGAAAATTGCAAAAATCTCAATGGCAAGAGACCATCAGGATTGCAAAGAAAATGCATTAAATTTAATGCTATGCAAAAAGAAGATTATTAGGCAAAAAATTCCACTGAAACATTCATGTGAAAGCAATCTACCACCAATCCTTAGAAACACGGAGAAATGAAATTTTAACTTTTACTCCATTAATAGTTAATATTGTACACGTCTAAAAGATGGATTCATGTAATCTTTTTAGATTCTTAAGTGTACCGTACTGTCCATACATATATGTATACAAGGCTCATTGCATTATTTAGCAGAAAATATAGACACAGGGTATGGTGATGTGATTTTAAGTATGTCAGTAATTCATTCGATATTCCGAATTAATTTTTTAATCAAGATACTTTGGAAATTACAGGGTAAGAAGCAAACCTCATCCTTTTTAGCTCTTCGACTTCTTCCTCTGAGCAGCCATGAGTGCACCCAGAGAAAGCAAGCATGTCCATCTCATATCTTAAATGCAATGCCACAAAAGACCCTCTTTCTTTAAGAATATGAATCAATTTATTTCCTAAAACCTCAATTTGTTCAGTGAATTTCAAAGCATGATAGTTGACATAACATCTAAGTTTCTGAAGCTCCATAGAGAGACCATTATTTGCCAATCGTGCATCTATCTTCTTAAAATGTATCACTTTGTATTTTTGGAAAAGAGGCAGAATCTGCAAAATATATACAGATCAGGTTTGAAGAGTAAATTTAAAGGAAAACACACAATTCTGAAAGAGAAGTCGATATTCAAAATGTGCTGTAGAAGAAGAGAGTAAATTTTAGTTAAACCTCTTGCAGATAATAAGCCTCACTAGACCAGCTCACTGGAGGCATAATAAGTGTGGTATTTGAGAATTCTTGTTGGAGGTTCTTAGGAAGACCTTCAACAATGTGGACTTCACTTCTTAAAGTATGAATGAAATGTTCTACATTAAAAATGTCACCAAACTCACTGCAACAACAAAAAAAGAAAGAGTAGAATGTCTTACATTTCTTTCCAAGCAAAATAAATAGATAAATAAATCTGATCTGATATTCCAAACTGCAAAATGAACTAAAAATACCTCTGATCAGCCCAAAATGACGTCTTGTCAAGTTCTGGAAGAAGCAACGTAAGGTTTAAAAGGCGAGCAACCGTTACCATATCACAAATCTGAAAGCAATCAAACAATTAGTTGAAAAATTCCCAAAACAGTTTCATTTTGTAACTACAATACAAGATGTTTTCACCAACCGCTGAACGCATCTGATTCAACCCGCCATTACATGACACTTTAAGATAACCATTACTCTTGTATATTCCTGCATCATTATCAATGAAGCAGAAACTTAAAAGAGTTGGGTAAATTGATCATACAAAAAAATTGTCACTTGTTATCATAATTGTATTTCTAAATTTCATCATACACTACAGTTTATAATATTGCTATAGAATATAGACAGAAATAATCCTACAAAGACATATAACAGATTAAGTGCTAAAAACTCCATGTCTATGACGAGGAGGGTTTAGGTAATGTTTCTGTATTTTGAGTTTGATTAAATGTAAAAAAACAGCACGAAAAAATGTCATTTTGGGAAAGAAATGAATAAACAATGACGTGTGGCAGGAGAAAAACAATAATAAAAAAAGGAGAGCGAAATTTAGCACTAACTTGCGGGAGCGAGAAGCGGAAATGAAGGAGAAGGCAGAGGAGAAACGGAGCGGATAGAGAAGCGTCGATCCCATAGATGTCCAACAGTGAAGAGGTGAACAAGACATGTCCAGATAAGAATAGCCGAACAAATCCTCACGAACCACATTCGTGACCTCGTTCTCTGCGGGATCAACGGCGGCGATGGATCTTGATGCAACAGCGACGGCAATGACGACGAATTCCTAGTCCTACCTTGATCTAGTTGCTCGTATCTGGCATTTAACGATTCCATCTAACCGCCGCCGTCATTGCTGTCACCGGCACCTCACCTCACCTCACCGCGACTCACCGGTTGGGGATCGAAGCGGTGACGGGAAGTATTTTCTCGAGTTGGTCCCCGATCGATCGGAATATAGAACTCCCAAATCGAGAGGTCTTCTGCCCAGTGACGTGGAAATTTAAATTATACCAAAAAAGCCTTGAAATAGTTATTATAAAGAAAAGGTTTTTTCGAAATATACCCCCAAACTCAAACCCATTACCCATCTAATATTATTTGTCATTCGGACCGTTCAGCAGTATTCGGGTTAGACCCGTATAAATACCCAATTAAATTAAATGAAATAAAATAAAATAAAATCAAAGGGATATAATTTTGAAAAAAGGTTTCGGAACTAATTTAAAGAATATTTAGGGGAAAAATAAATAACCCCAAATCTAATTTCTTATTCCATCGCGACCTCTCCATTCCCGTCAATTTTGGAAAACCCCAACCCACAGTCAGACATTCTAGCTTTTTTCCGGTCATCGTCGTCCGAAGCTGCTCGCCTGAAGTCGACGGAGACGGACTGGTTATATACTCATCCCTATCCTTCTGACCGGATGCTTCTCAAGCGTTTTCGGCTAGGTTTGTATGTTTTGTCTTTTAAGAAAGTACATTGGTTATTTTTTTCTTTTCAGATACATGACAGGGAAGCTTCTTCTGCAAAAAACTGCATTTTTCGTTATTAAAGATTTCTAATTTCCTTTGATGCACAATTGGTTCTGTTGTTTTATGTTGAATATTTTAATTGATAATTGAGATTTGAGATTCGAGCTATCTAATTAATTAAATACTAAATATGGATTATGGATATATATCTAATCAGTTAAATTAAAAATGTATCTGAATTGGTAGAATACTAGAATGAGTTTAATTTCAGTTTTATTATTCTTTTGCATTGCAGACTTTTGTTTTCTACTTGTCTTTTTATTGAAGATTCTTCTTAATGCAATCTAATTTGAGGTGAGATGAGAATTTGTCTTTTCAATTACTTAGAATGTTATAACAGAATGCAGTTATTTTTTATTGATTATTTACATTTTTAGGACATATCATGGTCATTGCCCAATTTTTTGGTAGAGATCTAGTCTATTTTTTCGCTGAAGATGCCCCTGTGTTGGGGAATGCTAGTTCCATTACTATCTCAAATCATTTACTAGTCGGCCACTTTTTTAATCTTGTCAAGACTTAAGAATATGTTGACCTTACTGTCCTGCTACTAGAATTTTCCAATATTTTATATTTTGACATCAATCATATTATGAAATGTTTTTCTTTTCATATTTTAAGTTTAAAGTTGCCTTGAGTGCAGCTAATTCCTGGATTCAGCACTCAGTTCTGTCTTACTTTTTTTATTCAGATCTGTAAGTAAAAAAGGACAATTTTCTTATTCAAGGGTGATCAAAGTTGTGATTCTGCTGCAATGGTTTCCACGAGACATGGTGTTTATATCATCATAATTATCTTCCAGAATTTTAGAAGTGCTTATTTTTCAATTTACTAAAAAGACTATTTTTTTTGGTTCCTTTTATAGGTTTCAAGATGGGCATTCGACGAAATGACTATAGGAAGTTGTTGTCGGTACTCTGCCGTGAAGAGAAAGATAGGAAAAAAAAGATAAAATTTGTGATGACATCCAAATTGGAGAATCCTAGAGGATGGTTTGAAAAAAAAAAGTATTTCGAATTTTTTTCTTCGTAAATTTTTTTTGCTGAATTAAAATAGAAAAATACTGTTTCTATTGGAATTATTATTGTGTTTTCCTTTTTTTTGAGATTGCAAGTAATAATGTAAATTTTTTTCAGTGCCGTAAAAGATGGCCACAAATATCATAATTACATGAGGAAGTTGGGCATGGACAAGTATGTCAAATTGGTTCTTGTACAATTGTACTTTTGCTTTTTAGTGATGTTTTACTTTATCTCTAATAATTAATTTCCTTAGAAGAGAAATCTTTTGTGATGAGGATTTCTTTAATGCCTTGATTCTATTCAAAAAATAAATAAATGTAGGTTGTCTCTATATGCTTCGTAAGATGTTTTTTCGGTTCTTTATTGTTTTTCATTTAAAAATCTTTTTAAATATTTTTTCTGTTTCGAAATTCAGCAACCAAATTTTCATTATTTTTCTGCTATCATCTTTTTGTGCAGATTCATAGATGAATCATTTTTAAGGAGTAATGAGGTAAGTGCTTAACTAACTTTTTGTTATGTTCTTGTAGACACATGTGGTACTTTTCATCTTTGGTTTCAATTAATTTAATGGTTTTCAGTCATCATCTTGAATATTAATTATATATTTTGTGATTATTTTAACCAAAACATTTATATAAGTCATCCAGTGTAAATAATGGGGGAGAGTAAACCCGATCCCTTTTCATTATCAATGAGTAGGATATATATACAATTCAGCATAACAGAAATTAGTTAAACTCTATCCTACAAATGATAATGAAATTACTAATTAGCCCATAGAAGTAATTAACTATTTATTTCAAGAATATAGCTATTATGATTAATAGAACTAGTTCTAACATATCACTAGTAGTTTATGAGTAATTTATCATGTTGAATCACTTTTTTCCTTTTGTTCAGATTACAGGAACACTTATTTTTAACTTGAGATTTTTCGTTTGTTTAATGCTTTAATATGTTATAAGTTATTAGCAATAATGTTCATATTCTTTTGTTCTTGATTTTAAAGGTTTCATTGCATAATATAGAAACCTACATGGAAACAAGCACCAGAATACTTAATGAGAATCAAGGAAGACACCATGTTGTTGCTGACTATTTGAATTTGTTTGACTTATATAATACTAAACCAGCCAGATTTTTGAAGATTTTTTCATCGGCTCTAAATAATTTGAAATGTCATGTGCTTGACACTGTAGCTCATTTGGTCACTGAGAATAAATTTTTGTTCCGTAGAACACGAGCATCGATGAAAAGAATTATTGAAGAAAATCTTCTTAAGTTTCTGTTGGAGTTTGATTCTCAAAATCACACTCATTCTGAGATTATTAAGAAACTTTCATTGATCCTCAGAGACCCTTTCAATTTTCGAAAGTATCTTAGAGTTGTAACTCTTGTTACTCCACTGCTTCTGTCGTCTATCAAAAAGATATTGGATGAGCTTGAAACGATTCCAATTTATTGTTTGCTTGCAATGGATAGAAAGATCAACAATGAGAGAGTTATCCCTGAGCTTTTGATCACTGCCCCACCATTTAAGAAGAGTGTGTTGCGCAAAAGAATACGAAAAAAGTTCAACAAAATTTTAAAAGAACTTAAGGAAGGAGATGAACTTCCAGAACCGTTGGGTAAAGCATTATCAGTTATTACTCTGCACAAAAAACTAATGGCTAGACAAGTTAACATGTTCTCGACTGAGTTTTTCTCAGTTACTCCTCATGTTGAAGCAATGCAAACAAGCATCCTAAAAGCTCTTTGGTTACTTCCTCAAGTTAAGCGTAAGAATCTGAAAACTTTGAAAGATTTACTGGATCCAAAATCTCAATATCCAAGGAAGCCTAAAAAGAATGAAATTAACCTTTATTTGATGAAATATCTCTTTGAATGCTGTGAAATTGGTGTCCAGATTCCAAAGTCAATTTTCACGGTCATTGATTTCATCAAGAGCAAATATTTTCATGGAATTGATTTTTGTGAGAATCAAGGTATTGAGGAAGAGAGAGAAGCTATATTAAGTCTTAGCACTCAGTTTAAGCAAATTGCACAAGATTCTTTTCATAATCATGGTATAGTTGTCAATGAATATGACACTGATGTTGATGATGCTGATGTCGATGTCGATGATGATATTTTAATCGATAACAATAACAATGACAAAAGCTATATTTTTGATGAATTTAGTATTCTGCAATATGCAACTTTCTTGGATAATGAAAAGGAAGGTGTAGGTGAAACTGAGGTTGCTGACCTTTTTGCCACTAATTCTCATAATAAATTTCGCCAACCCTCTACAAATATGTTGAATGAAGCTGATTCTCAAACCATCAGACATAAAATGAATGATTCTATAGGAGTTGATCACGATAAGATCCAAAGTATCTGCGATGAAACTAGTTTACTTGCCCACTGCATCATTAATCGTCTTGTTGAAGAATCAAAAGGTTATATTATTCATGTTAACATTTGAAGTGTGATATTGTGCTATACTTTTATCATGAAAAAGTTAACTGATAATGCTTGTCATCTTCATGCAGAATTTGAAACGGATGGAGATTCAATATCGACCTTTCTTGTGAAAACAGTGAGTGAACTAGCACCTACTCTACCAAAGAGGTTTGAAATTTTCCCTCATTGTAGTCTCTTGAAATCTTTTCTTTGGTAATTAAAGTTGTCCATCTACTCACTTGATTCCTAATTGTTCTCTTTGCCTCCCTCAGTTATCTAGGCTCTATCCAGGATTTTATGGATGCAACTCACTTTATTTGATGCAGGTATGTATTTTTTCATAATTTTTATAGTACTTGGATTAATGGTTTGTTTCGCTGTCTCTATCAGATAAACTGATTATTATTATAGAAGAGAGAGACCTAAATAATCCAATGCAGAAGCTCACCTGCACTCTTATAATCTAATCTGTTGTCTCTCAAATATTTAAATGTTAAAACATCAAATCTATTGTCATATTTTCTTTCTTCCCAATACTTAATTTCATAACAGGTGATTTCTAACTACTAATAAACTCCTCTCCGATTCTCACAGGTTACATCTATCTTTGTCCTTGATGTGCCTCACTTTAATTGATTCAGGTATGTATTTTGTCATAATGTGTTTAGCATTTATTTGGATTAATGGTTTATCACAGTGTTTATCAGACGAGCTGATTGGGTGTATAGAGAGAAAAACAATCCAATGCATCAGCTCACCTGCACACTCTTAAAATCATAATCCGATACATCTAATCTTTTGTCATTTTTTTCATTTACCAGATGATTTTAAGTTATAGTCACAGATGTAATCTGTTTGCAAAATATTAGATGACATTAAGAGTGCAAAATATTCCATTATTCAATGATATTTGACAAACATATAACAGGATCAAATACCAAATAGAATAGATACTCAACCTACCAAACAAAGTTTTCAACAAGAACATAACCTCATATTTTCATCAAATACCCCAAGGAAATATCGCAGTTAACTCTGAGCCTCTGATACCACACAAGAGACTTTATTTTATTTACTGATTGATGATCCTTTTATAGGATTATTACATGGTTAGTTATCCTAATTATTATTTGTTGTTAAACAACTACCAATACTCTGTTACTCAGAACATGGAAGAAAAAAGAGAGAGAAAACCTCATTTATTTTATTTCTTCTAATATATTGTTGATTTTATAATACTCATCATGTCATCCCTTCTTGATTTGTGAATTTTTTTATTTCATTCAATAAGAACAAACTGAGAGAAGACATTTTTATAGTGTTTAGCCTATCTAATTAGTTCATGCACAAATATTTACCAAATGGAAGGCGAGGAGCACGTGAACCTGCAGAATCGGCGCACTACTCTGGTGTCGACTCTGGTTATTTAAGGAATGCATCACGATAGAGGGAGCAGCTTCTGTTTCTTGATAACCAACTTCTGGTAATTCTCCTTTTCCCTTTTCTCCGTCGAATCCGTCTTGTATTCCATTTTAGAAAGATTTTGAGTTTGAGTCTCACATCTCTAAGCCCTGCTAGGGACCTAGGATGGACACAACAAAAGAATATAACATCGTCCGTGAAGGTGAGGTGTGATCCCCACCCTCAACCTACCTTGAACATATATATAGCTCTATTTTTTGGGTTATAATTACATTGTTGATTAGTCGCAAAAGATAATTGAGTACCAGCTCTATTCATCTCAAACCGCGCTTGGTATAATTTAAAACCCTTAATATAAGTGTGTTGTTGAATGTGTGTTGTTGAATAAATAATATAAGTGTTGTTGATGTATGTTGTTAATTTACAAGAATGATACTACTGAAACAGAAGGGTATTATCCTTAATTTGTTTTAATTTGATTGACAAGAGGAGCAAGAATAGTTATCCCACTACTGTTAACACAATTAATTCAAATTCAGGAGATCATGTTGGAATTACCCCGATCTCTCAAAGCAAATTCAAAATTACATTATTGTAAAAGTTAAGAAGGGGTGTTAGGAGTAAATATGTACTTATTTATATACACTATGGTTTACAGGCGCGCGTAGCTTGCGATACCGCCCTCGACGATCGACGGATGCGCATCCGACGATCCACGCGACGTCGATCGTCCGTTCCTTGATGTTCTCCGAATATATATGTTAGGTCGGCACAGATCCCATGGTCTCAGTAGTAGCTTGTCAGTAGAGGCATGGTCTCCACAGTACCTTTCGCGCGTAACAACTTACCGTTGTACCTACGCCGATCATGTCACCCTACCGGGCCAAGTCGGACACTCCACATCCATTCGGAGAACATCGAGGTCCACATTTTCGATTAAGAACCGAGGAGGTAGAGAACAAGATTGCGATCGACTATAGGTCGTATGATGTTGGGAGGGGCAATATCCAAATGTCGAAGAATGAAGAAATGGAAGTGGAGGAAGAACGAGTTTGGAAGATATGGAGAGTCCGGCGGGGTTCCAAATAGAAGAGAAGAGCAAGGAGGTGAAATCGAGGACGACGCGAGCAGTCATTGAAGGAGATTTGTGTCAGTCAACGGTATGGTGGCTGGACATGCCAAATTCGTACGTAGGGGGGTATGGATAGATGTCATATCTTATGTCCGGTGGTAGGTAATAACAATGGACGGCCAAAAAAAACAAAGGAATGAACGGCTGGATTAGATGTCCGCAATAGGTACCTTAAAAAAAAACGTCCGTCCCAAAATCGCGCCCTATTTATATATATATACACACACGACGCACTTCATGTGCGTCATCCCTGTGTGCGTTTTTTTGCGTCAAATACGTATCAGTCGTATGATTATTTTAAAAAGATGTGTATCGCTCGTACAACAATAATGATACACTTTGTTTAAAATCTATTAAAAATTAAATTTAAATAAACTTTTCTGTTGTACATCTGGCAATATCCAATTAGTACTAGATAGCATTGCATTTAATGAAAAAAAATCAAGTTTATGGAAAAAATAATAAGGTGATGATATAGACTATGATGATAGAAGTATATGGGTAATATGACAGTTGCGTTTTATACTTTGCAAAACGCAGTTGTTGAACATTTGATACAGTAAACGTACATCAATCAAAATATCAAGACATTAATGACATATACGGATAGACAAAAAATATACTTTTAAATTAATTTTCTGTTTTTTACTATACCAAATGAGAACATGTCGGACGTCTTATTGTACACCATGTAAAAAGATGTTCTATGTTGGTGTTGTACTTTTGTCAGAATATTTAGAAATCCACACCTGACATAATATTAGCAGCAGTGTTGTGTGCATAATAATAAATACGATTGGTTAAAATTAGATGACCCACGACAATGTATTGAGGTATGCCGCAACTAAATCTAACTTTATACATATAACAAGCCACCTAAGATGGCTTGGTGGTCAAAACTACCCACCAAGCTTAGGTGTTAGGTGGTTATGATGTAAAATTTCCTAATTTGTCCCTCATTAGTAAATTGTGTGGGTTGTACTCATACCCGTTTACCCGTTATAATGACCCACTAACTAACATTTGGAAAATATTACCCGAATACCCGAAGGGCACACCCGACTACCCGGTGTTGGGTGTTGATCGAAGATTTTAGGGATTCTAAGAACAAAAAATACTCTGGATCAGGTTTCGCCGATCAGATTTCTCTATACTCCGGATGTTCCCATCAGGTTTTCTCGATCCACAATCTTCTTGTGGTAGGGAAAAGTCATGGCCTTGCTGTTGGTTCTTGGGTCGGTCCCTATGCCATGTGTCGTACTTGGGAAGTTCTTACTTACCATTGTACCAGCACTAAGGAAGATGGTGGAGATCTTCAGAAACAAAATTTACCATTATCATCCTTGCCTAGTATAGCATGGCTGTATTTATTATTTCTAGTGATGAAGATGGGGAAGGGGTGGTGCTCCCGTTGTCCATATAGATGATGTTTCTTACAGATTAAGTTCTTCGAAGTTTCAAACTGGAGAATCATCGTCTACTTGGGCTCCTGTTCTCTTATTAGTACCTTTGGTTCTTGGTCTCGATAAAGTTAGTCCCAGGTCTCGAACAAAAAATACTCCGGATCAGGTTTCGCCGATCAGGTTTCTCTATTTTTGCCGATCAGGCACTTTCAATAAAGTGAGCGAAATACCTATTTTCTGGTTATTAGTTGTTTGATTCATGTAAGTCGTCTAATTCAAATTTATAACAAACAGACAATGTTTAATTCCATCAGTGGAATATTAGTTTCTCAAGCCACTCAGGAGAAAGGGCAACAACAGCCACCTAATTTGGTTAGTTTATCAAGCTCGGGGGATCAATCTCATTCTACAGCTGGGAATGGTACTACTGAGTCCTGCAAAATTAAGATTTTAGTTCTAAGAAAAAAGTTCTGATCTACATTTACTTTGCACTTTACAGGTGCATTGGCATTTTACATGGAATAGGGAAGGTGGGTAGAAGATCAAAATCGCCAAATAAATGAATTGAGAGGAGTAAATGCAAGTGACAACGAACTCCGGATTATGGTTCAAAGTGTGATGGCTCACTGGGATGATATTTTTTAAGTTAAAAGGTGTAACTGCTAAAACTAATGTCTTTCACATGTTATCAGGCATGTAGAAAACTCCAGCAGAGAGGTGTTTTCTATGGCTTGGTGGTTTTCGCTCATCCGAGCTACTTAAGGTAGGTTTATTATTATTAATTATTAAATTTGACGGGTTTGCATCAGTTTATATCAGTTTTTTTGAATTGATTGCAGCTTCTTGCAAATCAGCTCGAGCCATTAACAGAGCAGCAGCTTCTCGGCATATGTAACCTGCAGCAGTCTTCTCAACAAGCAGAGGATGTTTTGTATGCTAGGTCGGATGGACGAAACTCGGACAATGTTTGACGAAGCTAAAAAAACCCATTGAGTTTAGTAATAGAGCGTAATAGTGTTTTTTTAATAAAAATGGTTGTTTCCCATTGCAATTGTATGCATCAAATATTTGGGAATTCTTGATGATAAATGTGAATGATTTTGTAAATATAAGCTGTGAATCTCTGGGATTATACGCTGGATCAGATGGTTGTATCTGCATCAGTTTGAACAAATATATATATTTCAGATCAATGAAACTCTTGTGCATAAATTTGACAAACAACAGTGCATGTAAACAAGCAAGTTCAACACTGAACAAAAAATTTACACTACATGTTCGGATTAAATTTAACAAAAAATTGAATTAGAATTTGACAAACAATAGTGCCGGTAAAGAAACAAGTTCAAAATTTAACAAACATGATCGTAAAATGAAACAGAACAAGGAAGTTCAACTAAAAGTAAACAAACATTGTTGCCCTAGATAAGCATTCTAGAAGATCATTATAAATCACTCAGCATCGTCAAATTCACGTAGCAGGTCATTAGGAAGCAGATGTGCATGCTCGATCGTGGTTCCAGAATTGTGTGCAATTGATTCCCATGCACGTGAGATACCAGCCCCAGTTATATTCCTTGGTGGTGTACGAAACATTATATCTACCGAAGCAGGATCTGAAACCTTCTCCTTCTCCTTTTCGTTTTCAGTCTGAACTTTCTTCTGTTTTCGATTTCGTGTGTCCTCGTTTGGTTCGTTGATAAACAAGCCCGGCTGAGACCTGTGATTTGAATTTCAATCATATAATTTAAAATTTAATCATAAAAATAATCTTACATTAGAAATATTTAGACTTACAATTGGGTGCATGAGGTACGGTTGTGACCAGATACGCCACAACGCAAACACCTAGCTATGGATCGCTTTCGAAGTGGTGGTGGCTCCCTAGCTGCTCTCATTCATTTTACCTTAGGCCGTCTGGCTCGACGACCATAACTTGGAGGTAGGACATCAATCATATCTGGTACAAGGGGCCACATTCTTCTATCCCTAATCGCCTCGATACCATACATGTAGGTACTCCGAAGACACTCCACACGGTAGTAGTGAGAAACATTATATTCCCATAATGTGTTATGACCATAGGTTGCGACAAGCCCACAAGTTGCATGCCTGCAAGGTAGACCGGTTACCTACCATTCTCCACAACTGCATGTCTGCATACACGTGTCGACCTGTCTAGTTATGCGCTCCTCGATCACCTTGCAGCTAAAACCAGTACTGCTTTGGACTGCCTTAAGATGAGCCACTCCGGTCAGAGATCGACTAATGTGCAACCTAGCGCTGTCGCACAATGTGTGTGTGTTGTGAATCTGACTCTTCGATCTACTATTGCATATCATCATGCAATAGTCAACGATAGATAGGGCACATTTCAACTGCATATGAACATCATTATTAAACAATCATTATTATTAAAAAAATCAGAAAATCATTAAATACCTGTGGAGTTTGTCGTATTTTCAGTAACACTTTGTTCAAACTCTCGCAGATGTTGCTTACCTTGTATTCTACCTTAGAGACAGTCTGAAAATCTGACCTAGCCCAAAGATCAGTCTTCGTAATTATCCAGTTGTATGCATTCTCAGATATGTTCCGCACCTGGTTCAGTAGTTCAGCCTTCTCAAGACTGCAAAAAGTGATTGCTGACTTGTGAAAAAAATATTCTAGACCACTACCTTTGTTGCTTTTCATTAAATTTTTTGCCATGTGGAACGTACATGTCCTCCTCTCACATTCAGGGAAATAAGTGCGCAAGGCACCACGAATTCCTAGATGGCTATCAGATATGAATGTCAGACCAGGCCTGATACCAACTGCTTCATGAAGGTGTTTGCAAAACCATGACCACAACGAAAGGGATTCATACTCTACCATCCCAAATGCTACTGGAAATATTTTATTGTCTGCATCAACAGCAGTAGCAGCCAGCAGTATCCCCTTATACCTACTTGACATATGAGCTCCATCTAGACCTAAAAATGGTATGCACCCTTCCAAGAAACCATAAATGCATCCCTTCAGACTGAAAAAAAACCTCTTGAACCTGCAATCAGTGTCTACGACCAAATCAACAATATTGCCCGGATTAGTTTCCAAAATCTCAACTGCAAATCTTGGGAACTTCTGAAACATCTCCTTAAATATTCCATCAATGATGTCCATCGCAACCTTGCGTCCATGAATCGCCTTCCCATACGAAATAGGAATTCCATATACGTCGTGTATGCGGTGTTGGATTTCTCGTGTAGGAGTGTAAGCATTCCTCCTGATAAAATAACATGACATTAAAAATTATAAAAAACATATATGAATATGCATACCTCAACCAAGACTCGCAAACTGAATCCACCCATTTAGATGTCCCCATCGATTTGTTATGGGGAGTCACTCCTGAACAATAATGTGTAGAATTGTATTAGTGAAAACTCCCACCTCTTACAAAACCATGCACACGCCATGGACAATTGTCTACGACACATGCAATGGTTACCCGTCGACTATCACTTCTTAACGTTCGAGTAATTATTCTATTCTGTAGGCAGTAGTGATACACGACATACTTGAAGACATCCCTAGTTGGAAAAGATTGACCCACTTCGAGGCTAGGATTGACATAATCAAAAACTCTAACGTCGTCCTCTTCAAGATCGAGGGTATCTTCAGATTCTGAATATGACAACCAAATAAATCATTGATTAAGTAATATAAATGAGGTAAAAAAATTAGGTAACAAAAATTAGGTAACAAAAATTAGATAACATAAATGAGCTAACATAAAAAAGTAACAAAAATTAGTTAACATAAATAGAGGAGCAAGTTAAGGCTTCAGTTTTGTTTTATCTAGTATAAGTTTTGAAATTTCTTCTAGTTTAATCATTTTTTGCAAAGTTCAATTCAACTGTTTGTAATTTTGTGTCCTATTTAGTATTTACAAATAATTTTTTTTAAAAAATTACATATACAGTTTTTCGTCCTGACAAACCAAAGAATGATCATCATTCAATAACCACATTTATGATCTGTTCCAATCCAGTTAAGAGTAACATGGACAATCGAACATGGTGCCATTGTATTTATGGTATTTTTGCTTTGAATTCACTCTATAACTATCATCATGTATTTATTATGTACAAGAATAAGAGTATGTAGTCAATTATACGAATTAACTGAAATTGAATAAAAAGAATTGCTTCATTTTTTTAAATTCAGATGAATGAAATCATGAATTAAGTAGATAGATTATAAAATTTATTATATGTTATTTGCAGTCAACAACAGTGGTTTTTAAGTTAGAAAGAAATCAATTCAATGTAGAACCTAAGCTATGCAACAGTTCACCAGGAAGGTTAGCTGATGGGGATTGCACTGGGCTCTACTTGGGAACATGATTTGGTGCATGTGTCCTTAAAGAAACAGAAAGCTTAAACAAACAATATCTCATTAGACCTCGAGAGGTGATATTTAAAGAGGCCCTTAAAGATGTGAGCATTTTCTTTGATGTTGGGATTTTCAGAAAGATAAAACAAATCTTAAAACAAATCTTGATTTTGTACTAAACTAAAAAAACGATATTTTTAGATATTTTAGAAATCCCGTATCTTCCCAATAATTGTACTAATCAACCAAAAATCCATAACAATGTCAAGATCCTAAGAATCAATTAAGATTTCTATGAATCTCAGTTTTACCATCAAATGTAAATTTTGTATTAAACTAAAAAAAATAACATTTTTATAACACTTGCAAATACCTTATCTTCCTAATAATTGTACGAATCAATTAAAAGTTTGAAACAATGTAAAATTCCTGGGAATCAACTCGAATTTCTTGGAATCTCAGCTTCACTACCAAGTGTGCAGAAAGTTAAAACATTTTGCTTTTATTTTGATTGTTTATTCACTATGATTTTCTCTTGTTTTGCTGTTCATACTTCACACCTGCAGTTTATTTGTTTTGCAATCAATGCAGCATTACAGCTAGTTGATGTGATTCTTGATGCTTCTGTTTTCTTTCAGAGCAGGACACATATGATTAGCTTTACTTTTTAGACCTGAATGGGCGTGGTCACGTGTCTAAAACACTGATTAGCTTTACTATTTAAATATTAACTGAGTTTTAGTGAAGTTGGAATTAGATGGAGAAGATTGGAGTTTGTCAAGTTACAAGTTCCATTTCAAAGAAAGAAAAAAGAAAGCAAAAGATGAAATGGAGCGCATGAAGCAGGTAGAGAAGAAAAAGAGGAGACTAGAGAAAGCACTTGCAACTTCAGTTACCATAATTACTGAACTGGAAAAAAAGAAGCAGATGAAAAGAGAAGAACAACAGCGACTTGATGAGGAAGGGGCTGCGATTGCTGAATTAGTTGCTTTAAATATTCTTGGAGACGAAGAGTGGGATGATTATCCTGGAGGGAATAGCATTATAATGCCACACAGATCGGAATGATTGGGGATTGGATCCCAATCTAGTGTACATGATGAAACAAGGCATGATCCCAATCTGGTGTACATGACTCCATTCACAAGTAATTTAGGAGAAACTGTTCATGATGAACAGGGCACTGAATTCTCACTTGATTTCAAAGCAGTAGAAGCCTTGTCCAGTCTTCAAATTGCAGAAAGTTGATACAATAGACTACATAGAACACAGTTGTGAATTGTGTTCAGGATTTATTTCTCGCGATTCATCGCACCTGTCCAAGATTTATTTCTCGCGATTTGAAACAAATTACAAAAAATTTACCTTCTTCTGAACAAACTCCATCGTCTGACACTCCCCGAACTTCTTCCATGTCCTCCCAGAAGGTCGGGAGTCCAATAGGATCGAATCGATCATCGACGTCGTGAACCGGCAATGAAGGAGAAGGAACCTGCGATGAAGGAGGACTCTCTCCTTGCCCGTCAGATGGCAGCACTGATGAAGGAGAATATGGAGGCATTGTCAATCGGTTAAAAATCAGTGGTCGGAGGTGATAAATTGGAGGTCGGCGGTAAATAAAAATGGAACTTGGTAGAAGATGAAGGTAAAAAATAGGGTTGGATAAAGGGAAGGATACAACGTTACCTTACATCCTCCGACGATTGATGACCAACCCATACTTCCGTACCTGCTATCTGGAGGAGGAAAGACGACGCTAGAATAGAAGTATGAGAGGTGGGAGGACGATGGGTGGGTTCCTTTTTTGCCCGTTACTGATAATGACATATGAAAAAAAATTAAAAAAAAAATTAAGGGTAAAATGGTCATAAAAATTATAGATGGGTAGTTTTAACTCCTAAGCAACCTTAGGTGGTTAGTTTTAACAATTTTCCTACAATTTATATCTCATGCGCCAAATTCTATCTACGCTATCCTGCGCTAAATCATTCACGTGATTCTATTTCTAATTTAAAGGTCACGATTCAGTGCTACCAATTTCTTTTTCATTGAACTACTATTGGACATGATCTCGAGACAGTGAGACAATTAGCTGCCAACGAGTCAATCAAAACAGTATTCAAAAAATTGTTTTTAAATTTTTAAATTTATTTCTGATTTTATTATTCTTCGGTCATCTGTATTACCGATGTGATTGCGTACTACTGTCTAAATTCGTCTGTACTACTGTCTGAATTTGTCATGTTATCTACCCACTTTATTAGTACTAATTATTAGTAATAATTATTAATAGCCTAACGTCATCTATTGTTAATGTTACTTATTTTTATTAGTACTAATTATTAGAATGTGATAGTTAATATCCGATTATCGTTAATTACCTATTATAGTAATTACAGAACTACAACTGTTAATGACTTTTCATCAAACTACAGAACTACAACTGTTACCTACTTTACAGTACTGTAAAGTTATCTCAGACCTTTACTTTACCTAGACTAGTCTATCTTAATTTTTTTTGTTTTTTCCTTCAGTCAAAGTTATCTCAAACCTTTGCTTATATTGATAGTATTAAATTTAATACTGTTTATACTAGTAATTAACATTCGTGATGATCTCCTTAGTTATAGCCTCGACTACTGTGTACAACCATTTTAAACCCTACAGAACTACAATCAATCGATCAAATATTAAACACCATTATATTTATAATTTCCATACAACATTTTCATCATTTCATTTCTTCAACTTTCTCTCCAACAGTTGCATCGTCTTGGAGAATAAAGATTGTGATCACATCGCCATCAAATTAGAGTTCATTTCCCCAAAATATAGATTGTAATCTGTTCCTGCCACACTATAAGTATGGCGCTTGTACTATCATATTTTAGAACATCGTTTTCTTCCCTAACCTTCTCCTATATATAACCATGTTCTTCATCATACTCCAACGTCAAACCATGGATTCTAAAACAATATCCATATCCTCTGATGAAAGTGAAGTATCTAAGATTGAAATCTCCGATGATACCTCAAATGTTATATCATCCGATGCTCCATCAGAAATTCCACTTGTTATCCTCTCTAGTGATTCTAGTGCATATTGAATTAAGAAGTTTTTAGAACTTTCTAGAAGAATATTAGTTTGTTATTATTTTTGTTATACATACAACAAATCAACAACCCACTATGGTGGTGGTTATTTGTCTCCAATGTAAGTGTATATATACCCCCTTAATAAATCAATTGTAATCATCTCGATTACATCTTCAACAACTTGTTATTCTTCTTCTATCATTCTTCCACGTCTCCATGGCCACTCCTCCTTCATTCACATCCAAGAGTGTTGTCGCCAACATGGTATCAGAGCAAGTTGGCTCCGGCAGTGTCAATTCGAATGTCCTGGCCACCCCCGACTTCTTCAAATCGATGCCGTAATTTGGCTCGATACAGTCGTTCCTACAAGTGAAGTTAACCACAACAAACTATATTGTGTGGAAGATGCAATTCACACCTCTTTTGAATTGTTTCAATCTTCAGACATTCATCAATGTCGATGAAGTCCCGATCGCCGATCCGTTGATCGAGGATTACATACTATGGTGGAGGAAGGACCAGCTACTGTTAAGCTGGATCATCTCGTCCTTGTCTGAGAACATCCTACCATCTGTGGTAGGAATGGCGTCGTCAAGTGCCATCTGGAAATCCCTGGAGACCGCGTATGGACGCCCATCGGAATCTCGGATCATTCAACTGCAAATGCAGTTTCACAATCTGAGAAAGGTTGACACGGACGACATCTCGGCGTATCTTCGACGCGCCAAGTTACTGGCAGATGAGCTAAAAGCCGCGGGCGCACCCATTCCGACAAGGATTTTCAATGCCACCATCTTCACCAACCTCACTGGAGAATATAGTGAGGTAGTTACCGCCCTGTCCGTGAAGCGTAGCCCAGTTGAATTCGACGAACTCGTCGAGGTCTTGAGCAGTCACGAAATCCGACTGCGGATGGTCATCGCGGCAAATCACACCGAATCCACTTCGCCGATCTTCGATTCCAATGCCACCAGGACGACGCCTCCAAACTCCCGCGACCTTCGAGCATCCGGGACCAGAGATTTCAAAGCTCCGGCACGCGGTAGGGGACGCCGGGGACGAGGGGGAGAACGGCGGGACCCGTGCCCAGTATGTGGAGTATATGGGCACAGCCCATATAAATGTAGTTACCGGGTCCAGCCGGTCCAGCCCAATAACAGTAATTATGGGGAAGCTTCCCGTGGGCCTCAAATGCATATGACTGCAGCCCAAGAGCCACAATATTTTCCACAAGCAATCCGTTACACTCCTGATCATCGTTACGCCGATCATCGTTACGCCGAAAGCGAGCCAACTGAGCCAACTTGGTACCCTGATTCTGGGGCAACTCACCATTTCACCCCAAGTGTTCAAGCAATTACTACACCAAGGGCATATACTGGATCGGGCCAGGTCCAGCTAGGTAATGGATCTAAAATTAAAATTAGAAATATCGGTAACGGTAAAATTGCAAACGGGACCTCCTCCTTTATTCTTCGTGACATTATCCATGTTCCAACCCTCAACACCTCACTCTTATCCGTTCATCAGTTTTGCAAGGATAATCATTGTTATTTCGTTTTTGACACGTCTAATGTTTTTGTCAAGGACCAGGTCACTCATCAGGTTCTACTTCAAGGAACGCATAACGGGAGTCTCTACAAACTTCAAACTGCAACCATCCCAATCTGCTTGTCTACGCGGGTGTCTTTTGATCTATGGCACCAACGACTGGGGCATCCTAATGAATCAGTCGTTCGTCAGATCATTTCTAAAAATAAATTACCTGTTTTTTCTTCTAAATTAAATGGTTGCAGTTCTTGTTTTCTTGGAAAATTAAGTCGAAATCATCTTTCATCCACCTTTTCAAAGAGCAAGGCTCCCTTAGAAATACTTCATAGTGATGTCTGGGGGCCGGCTCCAATTTCATCTTTTCATGGTCATCGCTATTTTGTCTTCTTTATTGATGATTATTCCCGATTTATTTGGTTATTTCCAATTAAATTAAAATCCGAAGTTTTTCAAATATTTAAAAATTTTCATATTATGATTGAAAAACAGTTAAATCATAAAATTAAAAAATTTCAATCAGATTTTGGAGGTGAATTTCAAGCTCTTTCCTCATATTTTGTCTCCAATGGAATTCACCACAGAAGATCGTGTCCTCATACACATGAGCAAAATGGCACTGCTGAACGCAAAATCAGGCACATAGTCGATACAGGATTGACACTCCTGGCACATAGTAAGGTTCCTTTCCATTTTTGGAATTATGCTTTTCTAGCTTCCACCTTTACTATTAATTGTGTGCCATCGATAACTCATGGTTTACCACCATTACAAAAATTATTTGGTGAGAAACCTAAACACTCTTTTTTAAAAGTCTTTGGGTGCGAGGTTTTTCCATTACTCCGACCCTACAATCAGAATAAATTCAACTTCCGCTCAATCTCTTGTGTTTTTCTAGGATATAGTTTGTCTCATATGGGTTATATCTGTCTAAATATACAATCGCACCGTTTCTATATTGCTCGTCACTGTAAGTTTTTGGAGGAATCCTTCCCATTTGCAAATTTACAGGTACAGACAAAGCAACATCAGACGAATAATGAGGTGGTTGTCCCGGATCAATTTTACAAACAAAATAATTCATCTATCAGTGATCAAGTGATCTACTCGAGTTCCCCGGATATAAATCAATCTTTGTCCATAATAAGTCAAAGACCAATCCCAAACAGATCACCATCGCCAGATACAAGTCCCACCACCTCAAACTCACCATCATCCTCAATTCAGGCTGATTCTTCACCACCACCACTTGATCCTCCATTACTACACCCATCTGGACGATCACGACGAAATATTCCAATAGTTGACTACAAGGCCCTGGCTGGTCTTCAACTCACAACAGTTGATGATATGACCGAACCCAACACCTTCAAGCAAGCTGCTACATCTGTTGATTGGGTTCGTGCAATGGAATTTGAAGTGCAAGCCCTTGTGGAAAATAATACGTGGACCCTCGTCGACCCTCCATTAAACACGAATATTGTTTCGTGTCGATGGGTTTATAAAGTCAAAAGGAAATCAGATGGATCGGTTGAACGAAAGAAGGCAAGATTGGTGGCTCGAAGATTCTCTCAGGTTGAGGGGATAGATTTTGATGAAACATACAGTCCGGTAGTTAAATTTCTGACCATTCGAGTAATTATCACATTGGCAATCTCACAAGGATGGAGTCTACACCAGCTTGATGTAGATAACGCGTTTTTGAATGGAGATCTTAAAGAGTTAGTATTTATGACTCAACCTCCAGGATTCATAAACCAGAAGCATCCTCATAAGGTATGTCGGTTAAATAAATCATTATATGGTCTGAAACAGTCCCCAAGGGCTTGGTATGAAAAGCTCAGCAGTTTCTTGGTTTCTATTGGGTTTCGATGCACAAGCTCAGATTCATCTCTCTTCTGTTATCAGAAGAATAACTTCTCAATTTTCTTATTGGTATACGTGGATGATATAATCATCACAGGCTCATCAGAAAATGAGGTTCGAAGACTCATCTCTAGCCTAGCATCCAAGTTTAAAATCAAGGATATGGGAGCACTGCAGTTCTTTCTTGGGATGGAACTCACAAAAATGAAGTCTGGCAGGTACATATTATCACAACAACGATACGCTTCAGATCTGCTAAAACGAACAAAGATGGAGAATTCAAAAAGTGTGCCAACACCAATGGTGTCCACCACCAAACTAAGTGCTATACAAGGTGAACCGTTTGAAGATAAGTTATTATACAGATCAACAGTTGGTGCTCTCTTATATCTGGTACACACAAGGCCAGACATATCATTTGTTGTAAATAAACTCTGTCAGTTTATGCAGCAACCCACTACGGTACACTGGGCTGCAGTAAAACGAGTACTAAGGTACTTGCAAGGTACTCGCAATCATGGTCTTATATTTACACCAAGCACGTCCTTTTCACTAGAAGCATACTCCGACGCAGACTGGGCTGGATGCATAGACGACAGACGAAGTACAGGTGGCTTCGCTATATTCTTTGGCAATAACCTCATATCATGGTCGGCCAAGAAACAACTCACTGTTGCAAGATCATCTACTGAGGCAGAATTTCGAATCTTGGCAGATACAGCTGCTGAGGTCATCTGGGTACAGAACTTGCTCAAAGAAATTGGTTTTCATCGGTGTGAAAATCCACGTATTTGGACAGATAATTTAGGCGCAAAATATCTTGCACACAATCCAGTCTTTCATTCTAGAATGAAACACACGACGATAAATTTCAAATTTGTTCGAGAACTGATCAAAGAAGGCTCGCTCGTTATTCATCATATCTCAACCAGAGAACAGTTAGCTGATGGGTTTACCAAACCGCTTTCATCATCAAGGTATCTGGAAATTAAAGACAAACTAGGTGTGTGCGATCCCACACTAGTTTGAAGGGGAATATTGAATTAAGAAGTTTCTAGAACTTTCATCGCCAACAGTGCAAACACCTAGTCTTACTGATATTGATTTTTTCCCCGTCCATTTTTCATAACTTACATTCAGAACGAACGCACACCCTGCAACATATTCTTCAAATTTTTTTCCCAATCCTTTCCCATCTTCTCATCGAGTATGAAGCAAGTTCCATGTTTTGGAAGATCTGTTCGTAGACTAGTTCAGTCCAATTGAGATTTGGGATGTTCTCAAGTCTTTCTAGATAATGGAAGAGTTTAACTGGCATTGTCATTCGAGGAGTAGGACATAGGAAACAAGAAAAAAGTAGACAAAACCACAGACGACAACAATCGTCTAGGGCATCATTATCATTCTTTAGATTCATCGCATTTTCCTTGAATACGTCTTTCACTATCGAACTAGTTGAATAGACAAAATACGATTTTAAATTAATACAATTATGATTACCATTATAACATCATGAATAAATTTAAGTAATACCTTTTAACTTGGGTTACATTGAAGAACTTCTTCCAGAAATCTGTCCGAAAGTTTATCTCATCCGATTTTCCGATATAGATTTCATTACCAGCGAAAGGAATTCCCAGTATCTTCCCAACATCTTCCGATGGGAATGCAAGTACCTTATTCTTCGCAGCAAAAGTTGTCAAGGATTAACCACTACATCGATCTCCTTTAAAAATGTCCAAAGCCTAGACTATGAATTTTTTCAACAAAATGTTTGGGCAAAAAAAAAATTAACTAAAAAAGTGTTCATATATCCAGAAAAGACACATCTACTCTGGATCATAAAATGGCACCTGTAGTTTGTTTATCAATTGCCTTTACATGGGGAACTAATACAAGATGATCCTTACGATGATCATCAGACATTTTAGAGGGTGGAAACAAGGTTAACATGTCACTAACATGCTTCTTAGATACATCAGCAGAAGACATACTTATTGGTTTTATAGATTCATGCATCAATTTCATTTATTTTACTCAAAGAAGTATCTATTGCTTCGTGATTAATTGAACTTTCTGAATTAATCACTTCTTTGCTCTTTGATGGTTTACCTAATTTGTTTCCCATGTTTATAATCAAATAACAATTAGATATGCAGATTATTAATAAAGCAATAACCTATATGTTAATCACAGAAGGGCAACTGACGTAGATAACGCAAACAGTGTTCGGCACACCAGATTTTTGCAGTATAACAATATTCTAATTCAATGGTTAGTAAACTGCTTAACTATATTCTAGTTAGTAAACCACTCAACTACTAATTACCTATATTTTAGTTAGTAAATCACTCAACTACTAATTAACTAAATTTTAGTTAGTAAACCGCTCAATACTAATTAACTATATTTTAATTAGTAAACCGCCCAACTACCAATTAACTATATTTTAGTTAGCTCCTCAAGTTGTGGGTTCGACGAACTACTCCTTCTTGCTAAGTGGTTCTTCCAGTTTAAGATTTTTAAATATAGATTTTTAAATGTGAAAATATATTAGAGATTAATAGATTAGGGTTCAACCGTTTAAGATTTAGGATTTAACCAATAGAGGTTTAAGGTTTAACCGTTTAAGATTTAGGACTTGACCAATTGAAGTTTAGGGTTTAACCGTTTAGGATTTAACCAATTGAGGTTTAGGGTTTAAACGTTTGAGGTTTAGGGTTTAATTGTTTAAAAAGAGGGGGGGAAAGTCAAAAACTAAAAATAGTATTTTAATTAAACACGTGCCTCAATTCTAGGTTCTAAAGAGAAAGCAGACATGAACTCCATGGGCTTTCCATCGGAGAAGAAACAGTTGGGCAGTTGTGCCCAATCACCACTCACAAGATCACAACTGAAACAACAGTTAAACTCGACGGAGTTGAAACAGATGAAAATGTTATCACCGAACCCAACACAGTTCACGTCCGTCGTTGTCTTCCCGTAGAAATCGTTAGACATGGCCGGAGGCATCGACACGACCTGCTGCCACGACTGACTTCTGTCGGAAAACCTCCAAACTCTCAGACTTGCACTCTCTAGAAACTCCGACAGAGTGACCACGTACACCTTGCCCCGGCACTCTACCACGTCCAAGGAGTGGTCGAGGTATGTCGGAAGGAGGGATGGGTATTCTATGAATGTTCTTTGGGTGAGGTGACAACCCACGACGGCACCGGATGGACTGAGGAAGTAGATCATTGCCTCTTCTAATGTGCCTTCTTCGACTGTTATCACTGACGAGAACTGCTTACACGGGCTTCTCTGCATCTGGGTTGACACAACCTCGCCGGACTTGCTTAGGAAATACATTACTTCATTCGTATCGGTGTAGGTGAGTTCGGACTCCGGCGGTGAGACCGACGGTTTACGGGAAAGGATGACGTTTTCCCAACCTTCGTTTCTCGAATCGTGAACGTGCAAGGATAGTGAGTTGGGAATCTCACCGGAGACCATCACTAGTTTGTAATACGAAGAAGATGAAGATGAGGAAGAGGAAGAGAAAGCTTTCATGGCAATGGCATGGACAACGACGGTTTGATTTTCCGACGATTCAAACGGGGACGGAATCTCACGGCAGGCAGTGGTGACAGGATTGCAAACGACAAACTCACCGGAAAAGTAACGGAAACAAACAAGCCCACCGGAAGAAGCAACAGCTATGGGATTCCGATGATCATGCTTCGTCGTCATCCGAAATCTAGATCGATCGAGATCTCTCCAGATCCCCACACCGGCATCAAAAACAACCGACCGGTCCAGATCAGACCCGACCATGAAGAACCAAGGATCCCTAACCGGAACCCGAGAGCAAGCCCGCTGGAAACTCGCAGACCCAGCAACAGAGCACCATCGCTTACAAACCGACCGGAGACGAAAAAAACTCGTCGTCGGAAGCCACGACAGAACTTTTTCCAGCATGTCCTCGTGCAACTCATCCAACAAACTCGACCCACGAGCTCTTTTCCTCCCCAGAATCGTCTCCATCGCCAGTCACCACCACCCTTCGAGTGATAAAACAAAGCTCCGGCAATCGGGCCCCTTTTGTAATGGAGAGAAAAAGCAAAAGTCGGAGGGTATTTAAGTCAATTCCTCTCTTCCAGCTTTACAGAGAGGGCGAGGGGGAGGAAACCGGAAGGAAGGTTGTCTTGTTGCAGAGCTTGTGCATGTCAAAGCCAGACAGAGCTCTGACCTTGGTAAAGCAAAAGCACCTCTCCCCCTCTCTCTCTCTCTTTCTTTCTTTCTCTCTCTCTCTTTCTCTCTCCGTCTCGTGTGGATTGTCTGTCTGATCTGTTTGTTGTCCTGTTCTGTCTGTCACTCCGGTCATCTTTATCCGGGTCGGTGGAAGAAGTCAATGGAGAAGAAGCCAGGTAAGATTGAGGGGGGGGATAAAGCCGTTAATTGCGTTAGCTCTCTTCTCAAGACCTGCTCTCCCGTCCACTCACATCACACTCTGCACGAATCTTCATGTATCATCCCCCCACTTCTTTCTCCATTCTCGCCGGCCACCCTCTCCTGTTCTGCTCTGTTCTCAGTCACAGCCCAAGAGAGAAGACAAGAGTCACGAGACAAGAACAAAAGTCAACTTGGGTAAAATGAAACGACGAACATGGGAGAATCCATCCGTCTTCTTGAATCGAATCTTGGCATGAGATTTTTTTCTTTCTTTCTTTCTTCTGAAGGTTGGATTTTTAAAGATGAGGGTTTTAAAGAAAAGAAGAGAGGTTAAATTTTTTAATATTTAAAGATGATGTTTTTTTTTTCCCTCCAGAACGACCAGAGGATAATTTCTTCAAACAAATGGATTTTATTTTGTATTTTTATACGATGGAATCGATGTATACAATTTTAAATGGATATTGATATTATATGGATCGGAAATTTAATTTTGAAGAAAAAAAATGGTCTTGGGAAATTTCGATTTCAATTTTTTTTCTTTTTTTCCTACGTGGTCCGCTTTTTTTCCTTTTTATGTTCGGTTCTTGAGTTCCCCTCTCATTTACCGAGTTCTTGCTTGATTTTCGGAGGACCAATTCTTTTAATTGGCTAGTTTTGTTTGCTAGGAATCTTGGACTATTTCTAGTACCTTATATTTTAGGGATTTCTGGAAAGGGTGTTAAATTGGGATCTGTGGGTTCTTTCTTGCTGGGGATTTTCGTTTTGAGAGAGGGGCAAACGTGCTCGCTGGATTCTGGGTTTCCTAGGGTTATCATCTCAAGATGTTTAAGTCATATGGTTTTGGCGGAAACTGCGCTGTCCTTGGAGTTCTGTGCGGGAAATCACCTGATGGGAAAGAGGAGAATCTCCTCCCCAAACTCACCTCTTCTGGGCGTTTGGAGGTTTGTTGCTTCTTTCATACACTCACAATCTTGGAATCTTTGTTCATAAGAGAGAAATACTCAAAATTACCAGCACAAGATTTATGACCAGATTTTGCTTCTTCTTCTTCCTTTTCATCTTGGATTACTAGATATGATTTGATGTGAATGTTTAAATGTAGGTTCATTTACTTAGAAACCCATCTGTTCATCAATTTCAACACTCTCTGAAGTCGATCAGTCCGAGTTTTCTGTATTTAAGGGGAGAACAGTGGGGAAGTGAAGATCGGTCCGGTTCTGTTGTTCTAGACGGCGTCTATCCGTCGAATCCAGAGACGTTCAGTTCTCTCATTGGTCCGAAACTTCCAAATATGGTAAGATACCATGTTCAAAGCAAGAGATTTTACAGTTTTATTGATTTGGTGCTTTGGTTCATGTTATATTTTGATTGATCCAGGTTTATCTGGAGATTCCCAATGGTAGAAAATTTGCTGATGCTCTTTATGCAAAGGTAATTAATGCTGCATGATATGTTGACATTAATGAAGATGTGTTTGGACATACATTTCTCAATCAAATTATAAGTATTTACAACCAATTAGGATTTAGGTAGGATTAGAAAATAGGAATGACGATATGTTTGAAGCCTATTGGAAAATGTTATGTAAACTTCTTATTTTTACATTTTTTCAGGGGATTCCTTATGTGATATATTGGGAAACTGAATTGCCTAATGACGGTGCTTCTCAATTCCGTCAAGCTTTACTTTCGGTTATTCAGAGGTATTTCCCATCATTAGAGTAGGTTGATGATGTCTCTCATTGCTTTCATAAGCTTATTCATGCTGATCTTGTTGCGTTTGCAGCTCAAGGAATCACCCATGGGACACCTTTCAGCTTGCACACGCCTCATTTAGACTTTATTGTGCACGTGATAACATTGGATCGACGATCAAAAGTCAGAATATGAATGGCAACCTGGAATCGAATGGACCATGCTTACTTGGGAATGCACCCAAAATTACTATCCCTTCTCCAGAGAATATTCCGGGTGAAGGAGATGACATGTCTGATAACCTTCCTTCTATAAAAATATATGATGATGATGTTAAAATCAAATTTCTTATCTGTGGACCTCCTTGTCCGTTGGTGAGTAGCATGATCTCTAATTACCAATTCCGTTACAAAAAAAAAGATTTATATTCTCTAATTCACAATTCCTTGGTTTTTTTTTCTCAACTTGCAGGATGCACGCTTATTAGGTTCTATAGAAGATGGTCTGAATGCCCTCTTAAACATAGAAGTAAATGATGATAAACCAAACCAATGGCTTCCTATCATTTTTTTAATAATTTATTTTATATATTGAGTATTGACTGATATTTTATCATTTGTCACTTTTGTTCTTGTTGTTTCAGATTCGAGGAAGTAAGCTTCATCATCGTATTAGGTACTGTTTACTCATACTTTTTAAAGTAAATTAAACATTGTTCAGTTTAATCAGCATATCTTATGATAAATTTGAACTGTTTATCTTAATAGTGCTGTACCACCACCTCTTCAAGCTGGAGCATTTTCTCGTGGTGTTATTACAATGCGATGTGATCTAACAACATCCAGCTCAGCTCATATTTCTCTTTTGGTTTCCAGTAGTGCACAGACATGCTTTGATGACCAGGTAGTTGCAAATCATTTTAATTTCCAACTGTATTGCTCAATTAGTTTATGATGTTTGATCTTCATATACATGTAGCTTTTGGAAAATCATATAAAGAAGGAGTTAACTGAAAGCCGTAAACTAGTCAAAGCAATATTCCATTCTGAGGAAAATAATCCATTTTTTACTGATCCTCGGATGTCTTGTTCAATCGCATGTGGATCACCTGTGTTTGAAGTTTGCATGAAGGTTCCTACATGGGCTTCTCAGGTTAGTTTTTATGTTAGTAGAAAGTAAAAACATTAAAAAAAATTTGCTGTCCAATTTAATGATATCGACAATGCATGATAAACTAATATAATCTAGAATTTAAGAATCTCGATAATTGTTTTATTACTGTTTGATCAAGTCTATTAATAATGAAAGGTTGGTTTGTTCTACTCATTTACCATATATACTGTGCATCTTTAGGTTTTGAAACAGCTTGCACCAGAAGTTTCTTACCGTAGCTTAGTTTCACTTGGAGTTGCAAGCATTCAAGGATCATCAGTCGCATCATTTGAAAAAGAAGATGCACAACGACTTCTATCCTTCACTGCAAATCAGGGAGAAAGACTTAACAGAAAGAACAATCCTCAAAATCCACCTGCTTGGCTGAAATGTCCTCCTCCTACTAGAAAACGGTTCATATCAATTCAAGGTTTCATTCCCAGCCCTCAGAAAATGTTCAATCAAAAGATCCACAATGGCTTTGAAGAGAGAAGATCAAGTGTGGAACCTCCTAGAAAGAGGCTTAAAACTGCTGCAATGAAACCCATTCCATATGCTGGGAATCATAGGTTGTTACCTTTCCCAGGAGAACATGCTAATGGAGTACATGATCGAAATCATGTAAAAACTATGATTCCAACTGTCTCATTTCCAAGAAACGTGGCACCTGCAACAGTGTCACGCAAAAAGGCATCATCAAATTCTTTTCGTGAGAAGACGGCAAGCATGGGTCCATGTTTCAATCCATTGCCTTTAAAGAAACATGACTGCAGTCGTTGCCCAATAGGTTCTTGTTCTGAAGTAAGCTTATGTTAGATTTTTCTCTGTTGAAGGGTTTAGCTTTTTTCTGGTTGTCTCCAATTTTTTTGGTATTTCTAATTGTTTCCTCATTTAGGAGGACTTTTTAAAAGATGTCATGGAATTTTTAATTCAAAGAGGAAACCACAAACTTGTCCCTCTGGGCGGGCTGCAAGAATTTCCCGATGCTATTCTTAATGCTAAGCGTTTGGACTTGTATAATTTATACAGAGAGGTTAGATCATTTGCTGAGTGTTTTTTTATCAAAATTTCCTGCCATGATTTCTCAAACAAGCCTTTTAACTTTTGGAAATGCTTCAGGTGGTCACAAGAGGTGGGTATCTTGTTGGAAATGGTATAAACTGGAAAGGACAGGTTTTCTCAAAGATGAGAAATCACACTGCTACTAACAAAATGACTGTGAGTAACAAAATATGGAAATGTTTATTTTTCTGTAGTTTGCTTGAATGTAAAATATTAATGCACAATCCGCAAACTTTTTTACTTCAGGGTGTTGGTAACACGCTGAAGCGACATTATGAAACATATCTTGCCGAGTATGAACTAGCACATGATGATGTTGATGGAGAATGCTGCTTACTTTGTAACAGGTCGCAAACTTAATATTTATTATTCTTCAATCCTCTACTTAATATCTTACTTATTCTTCAACAAACTGCTACTAACAATTGGGTTCAATCTTTCATCAGTAGTGAAGCCGGTGATTGGGTAAACTGCGGCCTGTGTGGCGAATGGGCTCACTTTGGATGTGACAAACGGCAGGGACTTGGAGCTTTTAAGGTATGCTACTTCTAACATGTTTTCAATAAAATGATGATTTCCATTTGTGATAATCTAACAGTGAATTTTGTTTGAACAGGATTACGCAAAGACTGATGGATTGGAATACGTTTGTCCGCAATGTAGTATAAGAAATTATAGGAAAAAAAGATCCCCAAGAATTAGGAACGGAACAACGCATGCTCCGATTTCCATGCGAACTGTTTAAAAAACATCTCTTTTTTGTTTTGTTTTTAGATTTTTTTTAATCTTACCTTCCTCCCTCTCCCTCCCTCACCCACAAAAAAAAGGAAATAGGTGTTTTTTTATAATGTTTTTATTCAAATGATATTAAATACTAACCCATTTTTTTAATGATCACTGATTAGTACACATTTTTTCAATGAAAAATTGTAGAGAATTTTTAAAAATGTGTGTTTTTTCTTCATTTACGGAAGCACTTGTTTTGAAAAAAAAAGGAAATAGGTGTTTTTTTTGTAATGTTTTTATTCAAACGATATTAAATACTAACCCATTTTTTTAATGATCACTGATTAGTACACATTTTTTTAATGAAAAATTGTAGAGAATTTTTAAAAATGTGTGTTTTTTTCTTCATTTACAGAATTTCACTTCCAAATGACCAAATGTTACAATGGTTTGATATTTACAATCCATATACTTTAAGAGGGCATGGATCGTATGTGGAATCATTCCCACATATTTTAAGAATTTGAATATATACAAACTAGATAGTAGATCATAAATTTGCTTTACTATTTCTTTACTGTGAGCTAAAAATATTATGAAGAGTTGAATACAGCATTTGAGCTGCTCTTGGTCTTTCAACGTTCCCCAAAAGTATATCCCTAGCAGTCAAGTATGGATCACCGTAGAAGCTTAAATTAGTGTCCATTCTTGTCAGAACGATGTTCCCTTCAAGTGAAACCCCAACAAAAGCACCTGTTCAGACAAAATTGATATCATATAGAATTCAGGAGAAGAAAAATACTAAATATTTTAAGAAATTAAGTGTGTTTGTTAAACCTTTGCTGAAGCTGTATGTGTAGCACATGCCAGAACCCCTATCTCCAGCTCGAAAATCTGCCTCCACCACTCTTCCTACAGGCCCTGCTGCAGCACTTAAACCTGCACCCAGAGAGATATGCATCTGGCTAGTGAATGCCTTCACGGCTTTAAAACCATGGAGCACAATGATGTAGTCTGTGAGTTCACCACCAATCTGTAGAATTTTGCAGATGATATAATGTACTAACTACATAACAGTGTTAAAAAACTATGGCCTGATTAGGCGTACCTGTGCACCCCATCCCAGACCAAATGAGACTATGGCCGACGGGGCAGACCACGATCCATCGAATCTTCTAGCAATTACAAGACCTGTTCCAAATTTGTAGGTCAGAAGAGCTCCTACTTTGGCAACTGTCAAGATAGCAAGTCCACTGGCTCCATTCAACACAACTTGGGGAATGCATATTTCAGGTTTTAACCTTGCAGCCTGAATCATACATGCACTAACATGTTTAAAAATGAATGAAGATCATCCCTACACATGTTCAAACTTGAAACAGAAACACACCTGATAATAAATCTTCAAACTATTTGATGCCTTGTAGATCTCATGTTCCATTGATAAACTCACAGGCAGATTGATCCATCCTCTCATACTTGTCCAATCCAAAACATCATGCTTTGCGGTCTGTGCGGAGTTACTTAAGGAATTTATCAGCAGACCTTGTAAAGGATCGAGCCTGTCATAGCACTTATCGCAGACTCTTTGGGGATCCCTAAGTCTAAATTTTACAGGCATTATACATCTTCCTTTTGTGCATGCTCTGCAGAATACCCCACCGCAAAACCTACAATGATGTCGCCCACGAGTAAATGCTGTAAAAGCAGATGCACACTGCATACAAGCAGTAGTGTAGCTATCAGGAAGCCATTCTGGCGGATCAGTTTCCAAGACCTCCTTGCAATCATTATATTTTAAGGTTTCCATCACAACTTGCTGTGGAAGACTTGGTAAGTAAACAGATGAATGCAGCTGACTGCAATCTCCATTCTTTTCGGATACTAGAAACGATATATCTGTCGAAGATCCTTGCTGATCCTCATAATTTCCATCAACAGGGAGCTGGTTTCTTCCAGTCAGGATTGTAACCATTCCAGTTAAAACATTTTGCAAATTAACCTCAGGAGCCTGTACAGCAGTGCTATGGTTAGTGAATTGCTCTTGGCTTTTATCATATCCATCATAAATGTTGGAATCAACAGTCATCTGATGTGGAAGGTTATGGCTGAATGAGTTTGTACCAGACATGGGTGAAGAAACATTCTCATGAACTCCTCCTTCCCATGCCCCACCCATGTGTGATGTTTGTTATATTGAACTTGTATTCAACGAACAAGATTGGACTATTTATTTTACCTGCATGGAGGAGTATCAAAAATTGAGTTAACTGGTCGGAATTTTGATACCAACTAGATACAAGTGCGTGATCAAGAACAGTTTGCGCAGTTACAGGAACATCAATTACCTTAATTTTCTTTACAAACCCTCCAAATTTGACACAACCATCAATTATCTCGTAAAAAAAAATCCCAATTTGACAAACAAATAAACAAAAACGATTGAAGATTTGACGAAGAGAACCAGACCTGAAACTCGCCGGAGAAATCGGGATTGGAATCGGAGGGAAAGACGAAAATTTGGTTCTTCGAAGTTACTTCACTGAACCAAACAACCAACCACAAGTAATTCAATTAACACACTCAATCCCTAACTCTGATCACTTGTAGAGTTAAATAAAAATTATTTTCTTTCCAGTCCCTAATTTATTCTTAATTAGATATTTATCCTTTCGCTTGACCAGGAACCGGACCCGGACCCACCCCGGATTTTGGCTAAGATACTGGAAATTTTCTTAAATAAATAAGGTTAATTTCGTAAATTGTGAAACAGTAACAGAATATTTAATTTGATAATCAGTCCCTAAAATATTTACTATTTTTCATCCTCTTTGTAATCTTGATTGCCGTAAGGACTGAACACATCGGAAAACCACCCTTTCTTCCGCCGCGTTCTCCACCCCATGTCACGGCACATCTCATCGCTGTGATTAATACTATACGTAGATATACAATGTCTCTTGTAAAACCTCGTCGTCTTCTTCATAACCTCCGTCTCCTCCCTGGTATTTGCGAACATCTCCTCTACAGTCGGCAGTTCGAACCGACCGTCAAGTAACCGAGACAACCACTTGCACCGGAGTTCCGATGTGTGCAGATTGGAGACGCTTTCGATGTACCCAACAAAAGCCATTTGCGAGATCAACGGATGGATGGTCCCTCTGCAAATAATAATAATAATTAGTTTCTCAGGTGATCGGAAAAGAGTTGTCGACGGACATACCGATATAATGGGATGAGACCGGAGGAAGGGTCAAGGATGATATCTCGAAAAGGTTCCGGTAAGATGGATTTCAGCTTTCCTTTGCCGTTAAAACCGGTAGCAAGAAAGACAACATCTGCTTCTAATTTGGTAACATTATCGTCTTTATCATTTAACAAAACTCCATTTTCGTAGAAACACCAGTTCCTTCCTCCCGTCATCGGAAGCTTCTGGAACCGAATCCTCCCGGCATCGGCTTCCCGGAAGAAGTCAGTCGGGAGTATCGCCATTTGGCAAGACGCGTAGTCTTCCACGAATGGATGATCAGGTTTCAGCCCATACTTCTCCAATGGAAGCTTCCACGCGAGATAAGATTCTATGAACTTCGACACTCCTCGTCGGAACGGAGACGACAGGTAGCTTAGAACGGATCGGAGAAACCCTTGGTTCGGCGTTCGGTGGAAGAATTGAGAGAAACGTGTTGAATAGAATAAGAAGAAAGGTAGCCCCCAAATCGAGTAAGAAGGAACAACCCAATGCAAACCACGCACTATCATAGTGCAATGCTTAGCGGCGGCGGCGGCGCATTCAATGGCTAGATCAATCGCCGATTTCTTGTAGCCAACGACGATGATCTTTTTCCCCTTGACTAGTCGTCGGATCTCCTCTCCGTCGAGCTTACAGTAATCCATGGAATGCATCACCGTTCCGGCGAACACTTCCGGACCATTGCCTTCCGGAAATACCGGAATGTTCGCCACGTCTCCGTACTTTCCAATGCACATGATCACAAACTCAAACTTGTACCACTGTAAACAAAAAAGTACACAATCAGATCAGTTGAGTTTAACAAAGTAGATTAATATTTACAGTTAATTTTGGTCATATATTATGTGACTCAAGTAATTTTTTTCCCTTGTAGACTATAAAAAAAATCAGTTTAATTTACCTCCAGTTAGGTTCTTTACAAATAGAAAGATCTACCTCTCGCTCTCTGGGTGATAGCTTCACCTGCGAACGTCCGCAGCTGAAGCTGGCTGCGGATGGTTTTTCGAATGTGGCCCATTTGAAATCGGACGGAGGGGACGACGTGACCTGAAACTGGCGCAGTTCCAGGAACGAACATCTCGGAATCGCGGGACTAGAATCGGAACCGTGATTCCGAGTGTAAGGGACGGACGACGTCAGTGTAGAGACTAAGGCGCGTTAGGGAACGTCTCCTCCTCGCATATCGCGACGTCCGCAGCACGTTTTTGGTGTGGACGAACCGCACCAAAAATGAACCAGAACCATATATATATCGATTATCAGTTAAATCGTGGTAAAAATTAATCACGTACTCCCTTAGTAACCTTAATAATTAGTATGATCGATCTTAAACTAATCTCCTTGTGTTTATTGTACATTAGGGTTAGTGTTAGGGTTTACATACCTTGATGGTTTCAGAGAGGTGATCTTGAACGGCGATTTCCCACACAGGGTGACCTGACAGAGAATATCGGTCGGCCGATGTCACATTTGCTCCGATGAACTTGATCTCGACGACTTTGGATCTAAAATAAATGTTTTTCCAAAGATCGAAGTGAGTGGCATATCCGGCGAGGTAGTCCAGTATCTCATCGTGAGTGGGAAAAGAAGGGTTTCGACGATCCTTCCATTGGTAATCGGAGAATTCGTAGTCGATGCGAGGAGTTTGGAGTTTTGTGGAACGATAAGAACAGTGTTTCCACACTCCTCCAATAGAATCAGTTGCTTCGAAGACCATTGGGTTGAATCTAGCAAGTTCTTTCGCCGCAACCATACCGCTGATTCCGGCTCCGATTATCGCAACCTTTGGGTCGAATCGACCTTGACGATGCATAGCCATCTTGAACCAATTGATTGATCAATCAGTGTTCTTGTTCAAGAATATATATAGGAAAATGTGATTGGACAATAATTTAATTATAATAGAGAACACTTCTAAGTTGTTCATTATTGTAGAGAGTCGGGTCAATTTAATGGTGCACGAGAATATATAATACACATGGTATAAACCCTAGATTACATTTTGGAATTTTTGTTTTGAGTAGATCTTTTAATCGATATTTGATATCGACATTCGATTTGTTTTTCTCGAGATATGATACTGGTCTAATATTCGAAGACAAAATAATCGATAATGATTGTAAATTATGAGATGTTTTATGAAAATATCTTGAGACATGTCTGATCACAGGAAACTTTTAATACTTTAATTTATAGGATAATGATGTTTTTAGCCGCCTCAGAGAGCTAAGTTCGGAATTCATTTCTAGCTAGTCATCTTTGTACGTCATTGATAAATGGATAATTCACGTAAAAGATTTCATCTATCTTTTCTAAAGATCTAACCTCAACTCTAACCCTAAAAAAATATAATTATTTAATGATCAGCTAAATAATTTTCTGAGGTATATTTCTAGGTATATATTTCTAGCTATATAAAGTGGTTAGATTCATCAATTGCCTTTAATTTTTTTGTTAACGGAGAAAACATTTCTATTTGTAAAAATGTTTATTTTCAGATGATGTATCAGAATCACATAATATATTATTGATTACATGATAGTGAAAATTTAATGTAAATTACGTACACAGCGAAGCTCGAACTCTGAAACCTCTGAAATTTTAATAGTTACCGTGACTAGTTGATTTAATCTCTCTCTGTTGAATTGACAACAATGTTGATCACAAGGAAGAAGTTAGGGTTTGTCGTAAAAACCCTAAAAGAGCCCGTTGAGATCAATCCGATGAATATGCAGCCTAAACACCTACTATTGTACAGCAATGTTCATCTCCCCTATAGAATCAGTTGCTTCGAAGACCATGGGGTTGAACCTAACAAGCTCCTTCGTCGCAACCTGCTTTGGGTTGAATCGACTTTGATGCTGCATAGCCATCATAATTAAGTCACATAATATATCATTGGTTATATCGTGGTGAAAATTAAATAAAAATTACGTACACAATGAAACTAAAATTATAATCCTGCAGTAACCTTAATAGTTACAGGTACATTCTTTCAACCATGATAATTAAGGGTGAGTACTGAACATCCAAGTTTGACCCGGAGCCAATCAAGAGAATCGAGACACAGACACGACAAGTTTGGCTAAGAGAAATTGTTGGACCCGTCACAAATTCGAACGTTGTGTTTACAACACCGAGACATAGGAAAATTCTTTGGTTTACTTGGCCCAGACCCACTATCGTTTCATGATAGAGACAAACAAGGTGGAACAACCGGATCTGCAAGACCCGTATTGGAATATTCAAAATTATATATAGAGAGAGTAATTATCAGGTGTACCGAAGTTAAAATGCGTCAAATTAATTCTGTCCATTAGATCGACTTTTCGTCGTACATGTATTAGTGTTTTTTGCAGTACATTATTTTACGTCGTACATATATTAGTATCTTCTGAAGTATATTATTTTAGTCATTGAATTAAATATTAATAAACACGATTTGATAACGTATGATGCAACTGAAACGTTCCTATATATATATATTAAGAAAATATATAATCATAATATTCTATTATAGTGTATTTAAGCTAATAATCTCCTGATATTAAGTTATTAAATAAAAAGAACTGTGAAATATATATACACGTGGCATTTGTGGTCGTGTAGAAACTATCCAGTATCCACGACCACCAGTCCAGCACGTTTAACAAACTCTCACTATCCTCGAGAATTTAACCACGAGATCAACGATCTGTTGATCCACGAATGGCCGGCGCCGGCGCTGCAGTTTACTCTTCAACTTCTTCAACCGTCACAGTCTCCTCATCTGCTGGAATCTCATTCTTTCCGTTCTTTCCCAAACAATCCAAACGCCCGTCAAATCTAACCCTAATCAAGAGACCATCTAAATCCCCCAACAAGATCCTCTTCTTTCTCAATCCCAAATCTAATTTTAAGAATAAGATTTCAAAATCCGTCCCGCTTTCATCTGTTATCCCACAGAATCTACAGAAGATCTCGGGTTTTCCCTTCTCATCGCCTTCTTTCGACTCCGTCGCCGTGTTTTTGGCTTCTTTGGCTGTATCTATCTTCGTTGCTGCTTCTGATGTCGGCACTCCCGTCGCGTTTGCGATTGCGAATCCGACGAGAAAGCTTCAAAATGACGAGATGGCGACTGTGAGTCTGTTCAAACAGAACACTCCTTCCATTGTCTACATCACCAATCTTGCTGCGAGGTAGGTAATTGAGGATCGATTTGACTTTAGATAGATCATCATCTGCTGTGTTGTTTGTATTTGGCAGGCAAGATGCTTTTACCCTTGATGTCTTAGAAGTTCCACAAGGTTCGGGTTCTGGCTTTGTGTGGGATAGTGATGGCCACATTGTCACAAATTATCATGTTATTCGAGGCGCGTCTGATCTAAGGTTAGTATAGCTGGACACGGTTGTAACTTACGGAAATTTGTGCCTATCTTGTTAGTTGATTTATTGATTGCAGGGTCACTCTGGCAGATCAATCAACATATGCAGCAACCGTTGTTGGGTTCGATCAGGATAAAGATGTTGCAGTCTTAAGCATTGATATTCCGAAAGGTAAGTTGAGATCGATACCAATTGGCGTCTCTGCAGATCTTCTAGTTGGTCAGAAAGTATACGCGATTGGAAATCCTGTGAGTTTGATTCGTATTATAAATTCACTAATTCAGGAATCCAAACTAACACGTTTCTTATCTGTTTGTGCATGCAGTTTGGCCTTGATCACACTCTTACGACTGGTGTTATTAGGTATTATTATTCTTGACAATCTATTAGACAAGGTTTTAGAGAATAATTTGATTGGAGTGACTTAAGAATCAAGATTGTAGGGATCATGAAAGCATCACATAATTACGGTTTAAAATAAACTAGGCATGCACCAACACTCCATGCCTTGGGAGTGCTGAGCATAAAAGCATACTTCCATGCTTTTTGTGTGCCTAATGCACACCTGCAAATTACAATATATAAAAAAATAATAATACGCACTGGATTAAGGCTGGTCATGGGTAGGTTATGAATTGGGTATGGCCTTACCCATACTCTACCCGATTTGATCGGGTAAACGTCCAGGTCGGGGAAAATCATTGTCTGGGTAAAAAATATGCACCCATACCCTACCCGATTTTGTCGGGTAAAAGGCCTTTGGATTTGGGTCGGATGAAAATCTTTGATCAGATGAAAAAATTATCCATACCCTATCCAATGACATCGGGCTGGGTATCGGCCATTGGGTACTACTCTACCCATGGCCGATCCTACACTGAATACGTATTCAAAAGTAAAACTAAAAACATCAAATATAGATGAGTATCATATATTAAGGTCTACTAGAGTGGCAGAGTCTAGGAAATTGAAATACTGTCAAATTTGGGTATCAAAACACAAATTTCTAATCCTTAATTTCATCTAGAATATGAGGTTCTGTTTTCTCTCTCTCTAGAATATAAATGTGAATGATTCTTTCATTATGTCCCCAACCACTTAGACACTTAGTGTAATGGTAAATACTTGTTGTCGAATACAAAAGACTGGTGGTTCAAGCCTCATGTAGTCATGGACATCAAAAAAAAAGATTCTTTCTTTAGTTGTTTCTGAAATTTGCCTTTATGAAGTAAACGGTCATCCATTACAATTACAAACCCATTAGTTTCTCTATAACTATTGTCATCCATTCACTTGTAAAATTCAACTCTCTGACACAGATGGATTCGTATTTTATTGAAGCTTCCGGTAGCAATTGGCATACCTAACCATGTGCATTTTGAACTATGCTCTTGGGTCATGCTCTCTTCATGTTTTTTTTCCTTATTCCTCATCCTTTATACACTTGAAGTCTCCCTTGCAAAGATCATTGTCTTGTTTTTCATTGTGCCTGTAATCCTGTATGCCGTTAATTCCATAGCTATTGTTAATTTGTTATCGACAGACTTCTTTTGAGAACAAATAAATTAAGGGCTAATGTTTGTTAAAATTTTAAACCAAAGACAGTAATAAGTGCTTCTTGTCATTGACTTGTTGTGACTTCTGCAGTGGACTGCGGAGAGAAATCAGTTCTGCTGCCACGGGGCGTCCAATACAAGACGTGATCCAAACAGATGCAGCCATAAATCCTGGTAATAGTGGGGGACCACTGCTCGATAGTTCTGGAAACTTAATTGGCATAAATACTGCCATTTATTCTCCATCAGGAGCTTCCTCTGGTGTTGGATTTTCGATTCCAGTTGATACGGTGCGAAGCTGAAACTCACTTATTTCCATTGTTCTATTTTTACATTATGTATTAGAAGAAATTCTCATGAACTTTTTTGTTTCACTATGTATATTCAGGTTGGTGGTATTGTAGACCAATTGGTTAAATATGGAAAAGTCACAAGACCAATTTTAGGAATCAAATTTGCACCAGATCAATCTGTAGAGCAAATAGGACTCAGTGGAGTTCTTGTTCTAGATGCCCCTGCAAGCGGCCCTGCTGGGAAAGCGGTACTGCGAATCAATCTCTCTACATTTTTCTTCTAAATATGTATTTTCCCACCAATTAATGAAATAAATCCACAGGGACTCCAATCTACGAAACGAGATCTTTACGGTCGACTTATCTTGGGTGACATTATAACATCTGTAAACGATCAGAAGGTCGTGAATGGAAGTGATCTGTACAGAATCTTGGATCAATGTAAAGTTGGTGACACGGTATATGCTCAAACTTAAATAATCGTTGGATAATGAAATTGGTTTTGGTACTGCATTCATTTTTAATGTTAGTTGGTTTTGCTAATTTTTTTCTCAGGTGACAGTGGAGGTCCTACGAGAGGATCATAAGCAGAAAATCAAAGTGGTCCTTGAACCAAAGCCAGATGAAACATAAGTCGCATTAACTATATATCTAGTAGTATCGTCCTTCTTTTTGGAGGATGATCCCGATGGTCAATGATGGATCTAACGATCCACAAAAATAGTAAATAAAAACAAAATGGGAAAGACCATGATCCACACAAAATGGATCTCACGATTCAGATTGTTTGTGCTCACCTGGTCGCACCAGAATCGGACCTATGATAAATATTTTTTTTACTAAGAAATGATAACAACCACACTTCATCGTATGGCCACTACAGTAGTTATTGAATTATGTATCTCAAATGATTGCACAGTAGCGGGTGCCCGTATGAATAGTACCCGTTCATACTAATCAGTAATTTTAAATTTTAATGCATTACTTCTTTCGGGTCGGGTTGGATCTTGGGGAATACCCATTATCCAATACGTTTTTTTGTTTACTTACATGTACGTTCGGTTTTCTGGGGTTAGTCTTTGCTTGTGTCGCCTCGGTAATATTCGTGAATCGTGATTAGTCTTTGCTTCTTTTTTTAATTGAGGATTGCTTGCGCCTCTCAGCTTCTTTCCTTTTGATTTGTCGTTCATCTTTATCTGAACCTCTAATGAAATAAATAGATTGGTAGAATTTACAAGCGAATCCCACGAGGATTTTTTTTCTTTCTTTCTGTTCTTTATAATCTGCGGTTGTTTCTTCGCATCTGGAAACTGGGACCGCCGATAAAAAGGTCAGTTTTTTTTTTCTTTTATATATTTTTTCATCTTTCTTCATTATATTTTGACTGGAAATTCCCACTTTTCTATTTTTGTTAAAAAGGATCTTTTTGATCTTGTCGTTTTTTTCCCCATTATTCATGTTACAAACTTCTAGTTTCTGCTGTTTTGATAAATTACAGTGAAAAAGCGATTTAATGGCAGCAACCAGTATGGTGATATTTGGGACGGCCAATTTAAATTCTTTGATGTTGCCTCATGCGTCCAAATCTCACAGCCAGACATGCCCGGTCAACCTATCATTCAACAACTTCTTACATCAAGATGCTTCAAGAAGAAGGTACCTTTGGGAAAATATCGATGAATTGTTTAATTTCTACTGGTTGTTTAGTTTTAGATGGAGCAAGTTAGAGCATTTTTGGTTTTTCATCTGGTTAAACAGATTTCCAAATTTTTGATATCCAGGGGATCTCTCCTTCTTCAGTCTAATTGTAGCAGCGCCAAGGTGTCTTCTTACAGAAGGGCCATTACGGTTTCAAGCTTGAATTTGGAAGAAGGTGATGTGAAAAAATACTTCGATTTTGTTGTTATTGGAAGTGGTGTTGCTGGATTAAAATACGCATTAGAAGTGTCAAAGCATGGGTCTGTGGCAGTGATTACTAAAGCCGAACCTCAAGAGAGCAACACCAACTATGCCCAAGGTGGCGTTAGTGCCGTTCTATGTCCTACAGATTCCATAGAGAATCACATGAGGGATACCATTATTGCAGGGGCCTATTTATGCGATGAGGAAACTGTTAAGGTAATTCTTTTTTATCCTTTGCTTAAGATTGAGCAATTCTTGGATCATCAGTGTTAATTAGTTTTGATTCAAGACAGGTTGTGTGCACAGAAGGTCCGGATCGAGTTAAAGAGCTAATATCCATTGGTGCAAGTTTTGACCATGGGAAGGATGGAAACCTTCATTTAGCAAGAGAAGGTGGGCATTCTCATCGCCGGATCGTTCATGCTTCTGATATGACTGGTAGAGAAATCGAACGTGCATTGCTTTCTGCCGTCGAGAAAGATTCTAATATTTTCATGTTCGGGCATTACTTTGCCATAGATTTGCTCACTTCACGATCACAGGTTTAATTCATTCCTTGCTTTGAAGAACAAAAAACAAAGTATATATATATATGATGTTGAAAATAATGAAAAATAATTCTGAACACATTTCAAATGTGCAGGATGGTTCTGATATACACTGTCATGGTGTTGATGCACTTGATACAGAAACAAACAAGGTTTGCTCTTTCCTGATTATGTATTCGTCGTCGAAGATTGAATGTTATGTTAATATATGCATTGGGATTAATTTTAGGTTATTCGATTCATTGCAAAAACAACATTGCTTGCTTCAGGAGGTGCCGGACATTTATACCCATGGACCACCAATCCACCTGTACTGTATTTCTTATTTTTCGAATTTACCTTCTATACATCAAAATCCATTTGAGACTGGAGCAAAAAAATTGCTGTCTCAATAAATCATTTGCGACGATGGTATTCCAAACCAACCGCATATTGCTTTAAGATCGATTTTGGCAACAAGTCAGTTTGATGTTGAAATTGATATTGGTTGCTTTCTTTGATTGTAGGTTGCAACAGGAGATGGTGTGGCCATGGCTCATCGTGCTCAAGCTGTGATTTCAAATATGGAGTAAGTTTCTATTCAAATTATTGAGAAAATCATATATAAGACTTCATAGAAGACATTGAAGTCTCACCCAACCTTATTAAACATCACTGTAATGGGAACTGAGCATTTTGAAGTGGTTATTGGTAAAAAGACTCACCTGTCCCTACTGTCTGCATCTATATTCGATAAATACCATTGAGATTTTATAAAAATATTCATGGGTTTTTTTAGATCATGGGATAATTTCATAATTATACTATTTTTGATGGATGCTAACGTAAATCATCTTTTACAGATTTGTGCAGTTCCATCCGACGGCGTTATCCGACGATGGACTTCCGATGAAACCTTCAAAGAAGCGGGATAATGCATTTCTGATAACAGAAGCAGTAAGAGGCGATGGAGGGATACTCTACAATCAGTCCATGCAGAGATTCATGCCTTTGTACGACGAGAAACGCGCCGAACTTGCACCTCGTGACGTGGTTGCTCGGAGCATAGACGACCAGATGAAGAAACGTAACGAGAAGTACGTACTTCTCGACATCAGTCATAAACCAGCAGAGGAGATCCTCGCCCATTTCCCGAACATAGCCTCCGAGTGTCTCCGATACGGTTTGGATATAACCAAAATGGCTATCCCTGTCGTCCCCGCTGCTCATTACATGTGCGGTGGTGTACGAGCCGGACTCTATGGAGAAACCAACGTCGAAGGGTTATACGTCGCCGGTGAAGTTGCATGCACGGGGTTGCACGGCGCGAATCGTCTCGCTAGTAATTCTCTACTTGAAGCCTTGGTGTTTGCTCAGAGAGCAGTGGAGCCTTCCATTGAACATATGTCGAAGCAACCCAGCTTCTTTGAGGTGGAATCGTCGGGCATGTGGGATCCGCCCGTGCTGGCTGCGGCGTGTTTGGACGGAAGTGTGGTGGAAGAGATCGTTAAGAGAACGGAGAAGACGAGAGCGGATCTTCAATCGATCATGTGGGAGTACGTCGCGATCGTAAGGTCTACAAGCAGGTTGAAGGCTGCGGAGTGGAGGATTGTGGAGTTGGAAGGGGAATGGGAAGATTTTCTTTTCCGACGTGGTTGGAGAAGGAACATGGTCGGAGTTGAGGCTTGTGAGATGAGGAATCTCTTCTGCTGTGCGAAATTAGTCGTGAACAGCGCTCAGTCGAGGCGGGAAAGTCGAGGTTTGCATTTCACAACGGATTTTCCTAACGAGCATAAAAGTAGCTTTCCGACGGTGATTTTCCCAAGCTCTTCTGTTCCGGGGACCTGGAGTTCCAGGCAGCTGCAGACGTTAATTCCTCAGTGCGTATCAAGCTCGGAAACTTCTCCGATGAACTTTATTTGAGAGAACTCAAGGACTCTTTAATAATTATCATGTTTCTTTAATTTTTTTTATCAGTAATGATTCATGATCTTTTGGATAATGAATATTGATTATGATTTTAGAGTTGGATACTAATTAGTATTTACAACGTAGTAATTAAATTACTAGTTTCACCGTAAGATGGGTAAAATGGTAAAAATTACGGAGGTAAATAAAAAGATCGCGGTAATTATAATAGTAGAAATTTAAAAATTTACCAGTTTAGAGTAACCAAGAGTACCATTTAGAGTAACCAAGGCCAACAGCCTAAGGACTATGACAGACTAAAGGGATCCAAAAGGGATCCAAATGGGATCACATTGGGGATGATCTGATTATAACCAGGCCGTGGAACGCAACCTTGAGCATGAAAGAAGACGTACTGGACACGGTTCCCTTAAGAGCGCTAATACATAGCATGTTGGAGGTGTTGTGGAGTGAAGAGGCCATAGGGAGGATTACAAGCTCCCTGGGCATTCTGCTTGAGACAAAAACAATGAGACCAAGTGAACCCCGCCTCCCGCAACTGCTAGAGGGCTTCAACTACCCGCCGAATATCAGAATTAGATCGGAAGGAAATGAAGGCGAGCCGAGAAAGGACCTCATAGTCAATATTGAATACAAACAGAGGGTGTCATTCTGCAAGAAATAATGCAATGGATATGGACACTGGCCGCAACAATGCCGTGGAGCGAAAAACGTAAGATCAGGAGACTGGAATAGCTACATAGGCAGGGCAACTCCGGCAATGGAGGGAACTAATCCCGGTGAGCAAGAATTCAATTTCAGCAAAAAACAAGATTCAAATTCAAACTATCGTACGACGCGATCACTTCGGCACAGACTGGCAAGAAAAGAGCATAGGCGTGCCGCTAGAAAGGAGTACAGTCGTACAAGATAGATCGTTCACAAAGGGGTACGACGCGAATACAGAGAATCTCGCAAAAGCCAAGAAAATATCCTGAGCTCTACCAGTCGACCAATATCGCAATAGAACCAGAGGCTAATCAACAGCTGTAGAAATAGCAGTGATCATAACCACTGACTAACCGATACCCGATCCGACCATCGACCCGATCGTCGATCCCATCAGCGACCCGATTATTGTCCCGATACCTGATCCGGTTAGCGAACCGATAACGCCGATAACTCAAAAACATAACGAGAATAGCGGGAACGGAGTGGCATATGAAATTTCGGCAACGAACAGTACAAACGAGAATTCCCGGCAGCAAGTGGTAGAGCAGATAGAAGGCTCCATCGAGCAACGGCAGGGTGACTCTGTGAACTGGAAAATGACACTTAGGCATCGTGAACAAATACAGAAATGTGTGACATTGAGTCCCCAAAATTCGAAAATTTGGATTGGCAAAGGAACGACCAGCTCACTAAGGAACGCGACCAGAACAATCTCCCCTAAATACCCAAAGGATGAAATGACGAAGAGCGTCTGGGCAAATAGGATAGGTAAGGTCGCGTTAAAATTATGGAGAATCAGGCGAAGAAACCTTCCGACAAAGGACATGCTAATTAGTCGGGGAATGAAAATCGATGGAGACTGCCTACTTTGCAGTGGTGAATAAGAATCGATCGATTACCTGTTTTTTAATTGTGATTACTCCAAATGGCTGCTAAGGAGGCATTGGAGGCAGCAGGGGCACTGGTACAAACAAACGTAATGAACGCAATGGAGGATGCGGCCAGAGAATTAAATAAGCTGACGGTGGGATGTCCGACGTGGGAGCTGCAATGGAACGTCTTCGAGACGGTGATGTTCCACATCTGGAAACGGCGTAATCAAAGGAGGATGCAGGCCAAGTCGGACACGATGCAGCAGATACTACGACGCATAATTGAAATGACAACAATCATATTCGACGACGCGAGATTCAAAAAGAAGTGCAAGGACGCGAAAGAACAGAGAGCGTTGCTCCAATGGGACGCTCTTGTTATGCTCATTTATGACGGCGTAGAGGGCAGAGGTTAAATGATTAACCGCCGGGCAATTAGGTACAATCAAATGACTAGTTAATAGAGTAATTAGTAAAATATAACTATGTTAAACTCTCTTTCATTTATAAAAAGTAATCTTCACCAAATAAAATAATAATAAAAAAATAAAATTTACCAGTTTCTGTCAGTCTGAGTCATCTTCCACTTTCGAGTTTTGATCATCTTTTTCCTTTTTCCTCCAACACTCCAAGAATATAATCTACACTGCTAAATCTACTACACGTTTTATCCCTTCTTCTTCCAATCTCCGATCGAATGACCGACGGAAGCGATCTCCGATCACTTAGCAATTCCCCTTCCATGGAAAAAAGCGCGGCCTCTCCTCACCGATCCCCAGTGCGGGAGTCAACAAACGAAACCCAAACCAAACCCCCTCTCCTAGCACTCCTCGCTCTCCCGCCACCCGAAAACTCGCCACCCCCACACAAGTCCCTATCTCCGTCCCCTGCACGTGTGCCGCAGTCTCGTCCAGCGGTAGTAGTTAATCGGGCCGAGACGGTGGCGAAGGCGGTGGATGAGGAGAGTAGCGGTGGGGATAAGGGGGATAGAGCGGTGACGGCGATTGTGAAAAGGTCGAGGAGGGATGCGGCTGTCGGGAAGGCTGTAGTTGGGGTTAGGTTTTTGGCGGCGGTTTTGACGTTGATCAGTTTTTCTGTTATGGCCGCCGATAAGACCAAAGGCTGGGCTGGTGATTCTTTTGATCGATACAAGGAGTATAGGTAAAATCATGAATCGCCATTTCATTAATTTTCATCCGTTCTATTTTTTTAGGGTTTTTTTAACTGTTTTTATTGCTGAAATTGTTTTTTTATGCTTTTAATTCTCGATTGTTTTGGGATTTAAATTGTAATCATCAGATTAAATGCCGAATGAGTGATTTCTAAGGGAATTTTTCAGTGTTCTTTGTGACGAAATTGTGTGTTTTCTTCTTGGTTGGTTGGTTGGTTGCTTGCTTATTCTAAATATTTAATCAATTCATGCTGGATTTAGGATTTGATGATTTATTCATACTTCAAGTATTTAGCATAAATTTTGTTGTTATCTATTTCGATTTTAGTTTGAACTTTTAGAAAAGCGGCGCTTCGCATTTAATCATGATATCATCAAGTTGTTCCTTCCTTTTTTTTTCATTTGAATCAAGATCTAATGTTGATGATGTCTTTTCCTTCTTCAATTGGGGTTTAGGTATTGCATCACAGTAAATGTTCTGGCATTCGCGTACTCGAGCTTCCAAGTCTTTGCTCATGTTCATCAAATAATCAATGGAAAGCACATCATCCGAGTACCAATTCGTTACTATTTCGACCTTTTCATGGATCAGGTAAAGATCATACAAAACATAACACACTCTTGTTTCGTCATTCCATGATCACAGTAGGGTTTAGATCGAGGTTTGAGGTGTAGGAGAGAACAATATTTGATCTGTCTTCCATTGAATATATATACAAGCTTTGAGTAAGAGAATTCTATTGACGACTACCCAATCTATCCTATGATGCAGATTCTGGCTTACCTCTTACTCTCAGCATCATCGGCCGCGGCCACCATGAATAACATATGGGTTTCCAACTGGGGAAATGACCCTTTCACTGTTATGATTAACGGTTCGGTTTCAATGTCATTCCTCGCATTCGCCACATTCGCTGTTAGCTCTTTGATCTCTGCTTACAATCTCTTCAGCAAGCTGACATAGACATTCTCAACACTAAAACTTGTTTATAGTGTATAGATAGATGCTTGCTTGGTGGCATGGCGAAAAACTTGCCATACCACCTATTGATATGAGAATAAAAATGTCTAGATTTCTAACTAATTGCAAATTTCCATTTTTTATTTAAAGCGAATTTTAGGTGAGAACCCATTATTTAAGAACTGAATGAGAACTCTGTCATTGATTATAATTTCTTGTCAATAATCTAGTGTTTTTTTTTACCTAAGTGGATTGAAATTAAAATTCTCATTCAATTTTTAAATAGTGGATTCTCATGATTGAAGGTGGCGACAAACACGATTGTGTTGTAGTAGTTTCTTGTTTAACACGTGTTAATATTGAAACTAGTCTGTGGGCTTGTTGAATTGTATCCGGCCCATGTATGTATCAACCAAATTGCCAAAGTAAAGATGATTTCCAATCTTGATCCCGCCGGTGACATGCTTCAATCGAGCATCGGTGTAAAACTTTACTGGCTCTCCTTTCAGGTTGACTTCCATCAGACCACCATTGGAAGCGCTTAGAAACCGAATCTCTTTCTTTTCAAAAAATGCTAGCAAGTTCCTGAACAACCGGTACTTCCAGATCTTCATAAATGGGATCTGAAAAAACAAACAAGAGGGGATTCGATTCAAGATCAACAAACGAGGTTCCGAGATTTTACGAGATTACATACCGATGATGCGATCGCAATCCAATAACGACCATCTCCGTCGTAACGGATGTTATCTACGAATCCTGGTAGATCGGTGATGAATCTGTCGACGGTTCCGGCTCTGCTCCCATGGATGTGGTAGTTGGAGCATCTTCTCAGGGAAGATTCGCAGAAGATGACGGAAGTCTGGTCGTGAGAGATCGCGACGCCGTTGGCGAAGTAGAGATCATGTAGCAGAACTTGAGTCTGTTTGGTATTTGGATCGTAACGGAGGAGTCTTCCGTATGGTCTACCCTCGATTAAATCGAGCACATGATCGGCGAGATTGTATTTAAACGATGCGTCTGTGAAATACACCATACCGTCCGATGCAACATCAACCCCATCCGTCAGCCGGAATTTCACACCGTCATCGGCTTCATCCGCCAGAAGATTTACAGTCTTCCCGTCACTGTCAACAACCATAAGTCCCTTATACGCGTTGGCGACGTAAAGAAGCCGACGTTGGTCGGATTCAGATCCAAACGCTAAACCAAGTGGACGACCACCGACGAAAGTCCAGTTCTCGACATGCAACGATTCATCGTCGAGTTTGATCCTCTTAATCCATCCGTCCACGCAGCTCGTGTACAAGAAGCTGGTTTCAGAGTCGTAAGCTAAGTCCTCGGGTCCGGGAAGAAATCCATCTCCAATCTTCTGTAAGACGTTGAACACGTTTCGGTTATAGTCGGGAACTGTTATGGAATGGTTCAGGTAGTCATCGGGGTAATCGTCGGAATCGAACTCCATGACTGTTTTGTAGAGAACCGTTGAAGCTAACAACGGGATCAGCAAGAACAACACAACACGGTTCCATTTACTGATAATCTGGGGGTAATCTAGGGTGCCGGTTCGGTCGTCGGCACCGGATCTTCTGGTTGATTCCATTGTTGGGGATCCCTAATTCTTACTGATAATTATAGCTTAAATCATTTGATACTTGCCACCTACCCATTTCTTATTTGGAAAAAATCTCATGTATCCATTTTTTATCCTAAATCCTAATCATTAAAATTGTTACTTAATTTTACTCTCGAAGTTGATAAAAATTACGGTTTTAGCATCGCATAAATCATTTTTTTGATAATATATCAATGGATTTTTACACTTTCAATTAAAATATAGTTAATTTTACAATAATAAGGGCATTTGGTCTCGCTTTGGGTGCGAGAGGTCCCGAGTTCGAGGTCCCGAGTCCCCATAACTTATTATTTTAATGTAATGGCAAGACCCACTTCATTCCTAATAAATCTTTAACTTTATCAAAAAAAATTACATGACATCCTTATAACTCAGTTTCAACATTGGAGTGGAAGATTTGGGTCAAAACCTAAACCCTAAGAAGGTTCATATATAGTCGGGTCAATTTCAAATAAAGGGAAACTCGAATTTCAAATATTTGGGTCAATAATGATGTCAGTTTGAAAGCATATTTTGGAGGAAGTTGAAATTGATTTTAACACAACTAATTTACCTAACTATTTATGCCTGATTTGAAACTAACAACTAAGTCTGTAAATGGTATATCGAAATCTTTATTCGCATTCGAATATAACTAATTTAGTCTTTTTTTTTTTGTTTTTTATTAATTATAAAAAAAAACTTAATTGATTGTCTTTTAATAATTACTAATTATTAAGGTCGTTAATATTCAATATTTTAGTTAAATTGGGTACGCAATTTTTATTTAATTTTATATTATGTGACTATGAATCTCTGATATACTTTTCGTAATTTTAAAAAAATCATAGTAGCGTTGTGTACGTAATTTAATTTCATATTATGTGATTCAAAAAAAGAAAAAATTTGAAACGTGTTTTATTTTAGAACACGGATGGATTTTGAGTTTTGACATTTCGTTGACAAATTTATTTATTATATGCAGAACCAGTGCATGGTCCACCGTCTACGGTCCAGGTTCACCACGGAAATATAATTACAAACATCTCAATCCACCCGTTGATTAAGCAATGAACGATCGGATTTCAAACAATAACTTTACATATTTTTTCAAGGACCGAGAAACAATTAACCCTAAAAAATAAAACCCCTAAAACCCTGCAAATCAATATCAAAGCGAACACGCCACCACGATGACCATCCATGGTGGGTGCCACGCCATATCTGACTTCTTCTAAAACGCAATCCTCGCCATACGTCCATCTTCCTCCTCCTCCTCCATCTCAAGCTTCGTCGTCGAAGAATTGACCGGCAAAAGTACTCCGGCAGACGTCTACCCCGGTACAGCACCACCCCGTACCCATACCCACTGGTTTCAGGAGTGGTGGTATATATAGAGACGGGATATATATGTCATGTCCGTTCTCTATCTTATAAGATTATTAAAAATCCATGGCGACTTTATCACCCGGGATTATCCAAAAGCTCATCGATGCCATGAATTCCGGCAAGAAGCTCTTCAGGGAAGGTAGAGCCGCGCTCTTACAGGTGATTGAGATCTTACCAGTCGGTCTGGACGATAAAGATCTCTGGCCGAAAGGTGGGTTCCACATCAAAGTATCGGATTCTTCCCAAGCAATCTATACTTGTCTTCCGGCGAATCAAGATGTTCTCATTCTGAGCAACAAGTTAAGGTTAGGTCAGTTCATCCAAGTAGATGGGTTCGAGTCTGGAGACTCCGTTCCGATCTTGCAAGGAATCAACTTATTCACCGGTCGTCACGCGCTCGTCGGCTCACCGGAACTCATCAGTAAGGAGGAAGGAGACGTAAAGTCACCTTTTTCCTCCGATACCGCCGCAGCCGGCGGAAGCAGTCGGCAATCTAATTTTGTCAGCAAGAGAAGCTCCTGGAGCTCGAAACAGTTTAATCCTACTATCAATGGTGACTTTTTTTTCTTCCCTCTCGTGATTTGGGTATGGTTATTTTTTTTAACTAACTTAACTGTTTTTAACTAACTGTCAACTGCACTGAAAATTGGTAGCATTTTCTTCTAAACGATCTGATATATCGTCAAATGCTCCGATAACGATAACGCCGACGAAGAGGAAAGGAAGCAAATTGCCGGTGGCAGTGGTAGAGAATGAATTGGTTAACTCGCCGGAGAAAGCTAAAGAAGAAGAAATACAAGAACCATCTTTTACTAATATTTACCAACTTGGAAATGCAAGTCCGATGAAGTGTTCCAGTCTCGCCGGAGTGCCATTGCCGGAGAAATTCGGTAACCTAGGAAAGGTGTGTGCGCAAATCAATTAGTTAATCAATTACATTTTTGCCATGATTATATATATGTTTTTTATTTATCGATAGGAAACCATGGAGCAAAGAGTGACGGCGCAGAGAGTGGCGCATCAAGCTTTGAAAGACGCGTCTTTGATAGAAACGATCGTAAGATCACTGAAGAAATTTTCTTGTCTGGCGACATCGGCAAAATCCGACGCTCCGGCGAGTTGTTTCGAGCAATTCTTGACGTTCCACGACGAAATAACGCAGACGATCGAGGCCATGGAGGCGACCGTCAAGAAGAACATCGAAGAAGATGATCAGAAATCGTGCAAATGGATGATTCTTCGGAATTCCGAAATCGAAACCTCGATCGAACTTGCTAGGAAGATCAAGATGGAGGGTGGAAATTGGCTGATGGAGTTCTTGGAAGCTGTTGTCGAGGATTTGGGAACTCGCTTCCGGTCGAAAAAATCTGGTAATTACGGTTGCTCATATGAGTTGTTTTCGAAAATCATCGATTGGGTTGAGATTAGGGATGATCAGAAGAAGAACACCGATCATATCATTAAGATTTTGAGGAGCAATCTTGTGGAAAATTCAGCTTGATTTGATTTTCCATTATTCTTTATTTTTTTACAGTTAATTTTTACCCGTGATGGTAAAAAAATAATATAGTTTTCGTCATAAAGATTAAAAGTGATGGAAATTCAGTCTTTTTTTTATCAATTTTCTTGTAGTGACGGTTTATTTTTGTTTATGGATGCAAAAAAAGTTGATATTTGTTTAATTAAATGAACCGAATTCAAATCTTGACGAAAAATGGAATCTCAACAACATTTCGAACAAGTATAAGTGTAAAACTCTGTGAGAAAATCAGACCGAACTTTTCAGTTGCTCAGAACTCTGTTTCGTTTGGACTTTTCTCACTCCAATCAACCTACCCAAATGAATGGAGGGTGCCCTTCTATTTATAAGACTTTTATGAAGGTAATCTGGTCATTTAGACTGTAACCGTCTAACCGTCTAGATCTGATTTCAAGTCGACTTTCTTAAAAGTCGACTTTTCCCAACTCGACTTTATCCAATTCGACTTTTGAGAAAGTCGATCTCTAGAAAAGTCTGTGAAAAATTTACTTCTGTAAAAGTCACCCTTTTTATGAGTTGACTTGGAACCTTTTCAAACCTATATCAATGTATGAATCTCTAGCTAGTTGATGGTACGTTGTCACCAAGTTCGGAATAATGTATGATCAGTTTTCATCATTCATCACACACAATTTGTACAAATCACCTCGACGTAGTATTTTATAATATTATCACCAACGTGGTTACTACCTCTTTCACCTCTTTCTCTCGATCACTCTCCCAAACTCCGGTTGCCGGAATAAATAGAAGGTCAAACTTCCGACCAATAATTTCCGAGTTCAATTTTTCCTTCCGAATTCCAAGTGGAGGAGGAGATCGAAAGTTGAAGAAGCAAATCGATCGATATGGGTGGATTGGGATTCGATATCGGCAACGAGAACAGCGTCGTGGCAATCACCGTCAAGCCGAAGGTAGAGGTGCATGTCCTACCCAATGATGAATCCAAATTCGAGACGCCGTCGGTTGTCACCTTTGCCAAGAAGAAGCGACAGATCGGATCGACGATGACTACTTCTAGTAATTCATCTACCCAGCAATTCCCACCACATGCCAAGTCGACGATCTCGCAGATCAAAAGACTCGTCGGAAAGCTCTTCGAAGACCTTGATATGGACAATGAATTACAGTTCCTCCCCTTCGGGATTACGGAGGGAGGTGATGGTGGGATCTTGATACACGTCAATTACTTAGACGAAGATCGAGAGTACACGCCTGTGCAGATCCTTGCGATGTTACTTTCCCACTTGAAACAGACGGCGGAGAGGAACCTTGGAGAATCGGTGTCTGACTGCGTCATTGGAATACCGTCGTACTTCACCGATAGGGAAAGAACAGCCTTCCTCGACGCCGCCAAGATCGCCGAACTCAACCCGCAGCAATTGATCCATGAAGGCACAGCGATTGCTCTCGGCTACGGCTTTGATAATAAGACGACGTCGGAGTTCAAAGATTCCCCAGTTTACATCGTCTTCGTTGACATCGGAAACTCCGACACGCAGGTGACGATTGCTTCATTCCACGGCGGACAAGGGGTCAAAATCCTCTCGCACGCCGCTGATGCGAATCTGGGCGGGAGAGACTTCGATAGACTTCTTTTCAACAACTTTGCCGAAGAATTCAGGAACAGCTACGAACTAGATATCGGATGTCACCATCATCTCCCCGGAATTCGACTGATGACGGCGTGTGAGAAGCTGAAGCGAGTTCTGACGACCAACTTCGAGGCGCATATAACCATCGAGTCTTTGATGGAAGATAAAGACATGCAAGGTTGCATCACTCGAGAGGATTTTGAGGAGCTTTCTGTTGATTTGCTCGAGAGGATTGTGGTTTCTTGCGAGAAAGCTTTGGTTGATGCTGGTTTAACGGTGTATGATATCTACTCTATTGAGCTTGTCGGATCGGGATCACGAATTCCGGCGATATCCAGAATTTTAGCAGAGTTCTTCCGGCGCGTCCCAAGTCGACAGCTCAGTGCCAGTCAATGTATTGCTCAGGGTTGTGCCATTCAGTCTGCATTACTTGGTCAAAATTCCACAAACAAGAATTACAAGGTATGTACAATCTAATTATCTAACCCAAACCCTAAACCCTATAAAATCCAACAACCTTTCATAAACCCTAAAAAATCAATATCCAACCTTCCATAAACCCTAAAAAATCAATGCCTAACCTTCCATAAACCCTCAAAATTCAATGCATAACCTTCCATAAACCCTCAAAATTCAATGTCTAACCTTCCACAAACCCCAAAAATTCAATGGATATCCTTCCATAAACCCTCAAAATTCAATGTCTAATAACCTTCCGTAAATCCTAAAAAATCAACGTTTAACCTTCCATAAACCCTAAAAATTCAACGCACAACCTTCTGTAAATCCTAAAAAATCAATGTTTAACCTTTCATAAACCCTAAAAATTCAATGCCCAATCTTCCATAAACCCTCAAAATTCAATGCAACTTTCCATAAACCCTAAAAATTCAATGCCTAACCTTCCATAAACCCTAAAAAAATCAATGTTTAACCTTCCATAAACCCTAAAAGGTCAATGTCTATCCTTCCATAAACCCTAAAAATTCAATGTCTAACCTTCCATAAACCCTAAAAATCCAATGCATAACCTTCCATTTAAACCCTAAAAATTTAATGTCTATCCTTTCATATAAACACTAAAAATTCAATGCCTAACTTAACCTTGTATAAATCCTAAACCTTAATTAAAAATCCAATGCCTACCTTATCTTCCATAAACCCTACAAACTTAAAAGTCCATATATATATAAATCCTAAAACCTTAACCTTTCATGAACCATAAATCATAAAATACATTAGGCACTTAAGTATATATATAGTACGAAATTTAATCGACCTTTAGAGTTGGTCGCAAAAGTTGGTCTTTTACTGACACCAAATCTCAATCTCAACTACGTACAACGATTAACTTTGGAGTTATAGTTGCAAAAGGCATTGGTCATGCACAAATATATATGCAATTTTCTTAATTATAATGTCACAGAGATTTTTATTTACTCTAAACCCTAATTAAATGAACTGTATGAGTGTGTGGGTGATCAAGATCGAGTGCATGGCGATCGAGTTGATATCATCGTCTGTTTTCCTCATACATGCAGGTTTCAGACTCGCTTCCATTTCCAATTTGGTTTGTAGGAAAATCAAGTGATGGTATGCTACTAACAAAGGGGCATACAATCCCCCAACCCATACTTCTTACCTTCAGAAGAAAAACCCGCACATTTTATTTTAGCATCCTTTCTGGGCACGAAGATGGCATGCTCCAAAATTCATTTTCAAGAGCTGTTAGATGTTTCAAGGTATATATAAAGATAATGATTTTTTTTGAAAGCTAGAGTACTCTTTTGGAAACCAAACAGTGTTGAAATAGTCGCGCTGCGCACAGGTAGGCCGTTTTAAATTGAATGGAAATGAATTAGCCTATATCGATGTTAAAATTCTACTTGATGTTAACGGCATTGTCACGATCGAAGGTGCCACGCTTAACAAAGGAACACGGGTATGTCATTTGTGGTTTAGTATTTAGGGTTTTTGACATCAAGTATTATAGAATGTAATTTCATATTTGGCATTGAAAGATGGAAGGAAAAATATATCACGACTGCAAGGATATCCAAGTTTCTGAGATTGCACCAATTGGAATGACAGAAGATGATATTGCCGAAGCTAAAACCATTGAAAAGTGGCTGATTAACCATGATATTTGCGTCGAAGAAACCCAACGCAGCAAAAATGACCTAGAAAATTTTGTATACGATACTCGAAAGAAGGTAACAAATAAATGAACTGAATCTCAAATCTTTACATATGAATATATACCATTGATCAGATAGATTCTTGGAAATGTTTTTCTGTAGCTTGCAGGAAAGTATCGAAATTTTGCATCAGAGACTGAAAAAGAGACAATTCAATTGATATTAAGAAAGTTGGAAGAATGGTTAGAAGAAGATGACGACGACGAATATGATGAAATCCATTCTCTTCGATTCGAAAAACTCCATGAGGTATAAGTTTTCATAAAGGATTTCGTTTTTTTAATCTTTTAGGCATTAGGATTTAACAATCAGTTTCTTTCTTCGATTATATATAGCTCATCAATCGGATTGAGAAGCGCTATGAAAACAAGGTCGATGCCTAACAAAGATATGAATCTTTTGTTGTTGTTTGTATTTCTTCACAGAAAACATGAACTATATGTATGTATAAAGGTTTGTTTTTTAAAATGTGATTTACTTGTTGATTCCTTCACATTTTGGCAATGTAATTTCTTCAAGAAATACAAAATAAATACAAAAACAGCAAAAATAGACCCTTAAGGTTTATGGTTTATGATTTCAATCAGAATTTGAATCCCGTTGTTTTGTTTTGTTTTCAATTTGAATTTGTATCACTCTAAGGGGGTTTTAATCTAAAATGGATATGATAATAATGTAAACACTTTTATTAGAAATAGGAGGGGATGTAGATGGCAGGTACCTTCTGATTATGGATTGATATTTGATAATGTCTGGTCTGGCAGCCTGGCTGCCGTAATGGTTACTTCTTGGTTAAGCTGCTTTCGAGTCTTGCAATTGCAGCACCAACTCCACTGCTTTGCGAGGCTTCGTCTTTTAAAGGAGTTCCTTCATTTGCCTTCTCCACAAGCTTCAAGTGCAACCAACCTGCATGCACAATTTATGATTCGATCGAAAACGATGAAAATATTTGCATTTGAAAACAAAGTAAATTGGAAAAATAGAGTATAAACAAAATGATGGGGAAAATGAAAAAGATTATATCACCTAGTGGGAAACAAAATGCAGCCCCAAGAGTAGATCCAAGAAGAACATTCCTAACACGCCATTTCAGTGATCCTGGCACTTAAACAAGGAAATATAACACTTTAAAAAAATAGAAATTAGAGTTTGGAATGAAAAGAAATAAATACGCTGAAAAAACATGCATGCAGTCTCCAGCTCTAAATGAAATGAAAAAATAATATCTCACAGACTAGAGCAAAAATAGCAGCAGTTGTGGAGCCTGCTCCAGCAACATTGAAAACATCATGTACACCTCGTTGCTCAGCAAAAAGACTTTGTAAACCATAAAATGTAGCAGTAAACATGCCAAGACGAACACCGCCAACCATGGACCCACGAGCCACACGGATAAATCTTTTCTCCATAGCATCTCTCATCAATTTATATTGTTCACGTTTATCCGGTGTGCTACCCAGTTTCAATGTTACTTCTGCATCCTTGCTCTGTTCAATCAATTAAAAATAAGTTCAACTAAATAGAGGATGGGGTTTTATTCTGTTCACAAATATTTTATCAATGCATTGATGTTTTGGAAAGTAATAAATCAAATATTTTCAATAAATTGATTAATTACAACCAAAAAATGAAAAATATTGAGAGAGAGACAAAAAAAGGGTGCGCGTATTTTCAACAAAATAGCGCATTCCTACATTATATCATGTTTCAAATTCCTCTTCTACCAATATCAAGTTTGCAAGAGTTCAATTCCAATTGAAATACCTGATTGGTGATACAGTATCCCGAACACGGTCACAACCTACCAGCAAATAGAAGTCCAGATAGCCTAAGATGAGTTAAGGTATCTATTCTAGGGTTGGGGAGGTCACAAGTCGAATCCTAGGAAGATCGACTTTCCTGAAGATCGACTTCCCTGGGATCGACTTCTGAATAAAGTCGATCACCAGGAAAGTCGACCATCAGAAAGTCGATCTCTGGAAAGTCGATCTCGGGACCCAATCTGATCAGTTAGGCAGTTAAGCGATACTGCCCAAATGACCAGATTACCCCCATAAGAACCCCTATAAATAGAGGGCACCCCCCACTCATTAAAGGCAAGTCATTTGGAGTAGAAGAATTCCTAGCGAAGCAGAGCTCTGCGCACTTGAATTCCGGTCCGGTTTCCCGCGGAGTTCCCCGCTTGGCGCTTGCTTGCGCGTCTTGGAGTACTTGTCGGGTTTCACCCCCATCAGTTGACGCCGTCTGTGATTCAAAGATACTCACGACAAAAGCTCATCGACTTTTTCGAAAAAAGTGATCGACTTTTTTCCAAGTCGCCAGCTAGGGAGTCTTGCGAGAAAATCAGCCAGCAAGAGATCAACTTTTCAGAAGATCGACTTTTTCTTTCAAGGAAAAAAAGTCGATCCCTCAAGGAGCTAGGCTTTCAGGCATCGACTTCCAAGGAATCCTCCAAGTGCACAGATCTCAGGATGTGTGTAGACTTCACAGATCTCAACAAAGCATGTCCAAAAGACAGCTACCCACTCCCATCCATCGACAGATTAGTAGATGCAGCATCAGGAAATGAGTTGTTGTCTATGATGGATGCACATTCAGGGTACAACCAGATCCTAATGAAAGAAGATGATGAAGAGGTCACATCGTTCATCACAGAATGGGGGACATATTGCTACAAAGTCATGCCTTTCGGCCTACGAAATGCAGGAGCAACCTTCCAAAGGCTGATGGACAAGGTTTTCAAAAAGCAGGAAGGAAGAAATGTCCTGGCATATGTAGATGACATTCTGGTGAAATCCAAGAAAGCAGATGAACACCCAAATGATCTGAAAGAGACCCTGGAAACTCTGCAGAATTACGGGATGAGGTTAAACCCTGCCAAATGCAGTTTCGGAGTACAAGAAGGAAAATTTCTTGGATTCTATGTAGGGCAGAAAGGGATAAAACCAAATCCAGATAAAATAGCAGCAATATTAGAAACAGCACCACCTCGAACAATAAAGGAGGTACAAAAGCTGAATGGAAAAATCAATGCCTTAAGTCGGTTCATTTCCAAAACAGCAGACAAGTGCAAACCCTTTTTCCAACTGTTAAAAACTAGCCAAAAAGGGGCAATAACATGGATCCCAGAGTGTGATGAGGCATTTCAACAACTCAAAACACATTTGGCTTCTCTACCACACCTAACTTCACCAAAGATAGGGGAGGAATTGTACGTCTATGTAACAGCTTCAGAAAAGGCTATCAGTGCAGTTCTAATATGTCAAAGGGACAGTGAACAGATCCCGATATATTATCACTCAAAAAGGCTACAAGGGGCAGAAACAAGATATCCTCCAGTGGAAAAAATAGTCCTGGCAGTAGTACATGCAGCAAGCAGATTCAGAGCATACTTTCTGACTCATACAATTAAAGTCTTAACAGAACATCCACTCCGCAGAATCCTCCACAGGCCAGATACTTCCGGAAGATTAACGAAGTGGGCACTGGAGTTAATCGAGTTCGATGTAGATTTTGTTCCTGCCACAGCCATCAAGGGGCAAGCAGTAGCAGACTTTATTGTAGACATGACCCAAGAAAGCAAAGAAAAACCTTGGATAGTAGAGGTTGATGGCTCAAGCTGCAGTACAAGTGCAGGAGTGGGAATAAAGATAATCACTCCAGACCAAAGGATATATGAACATTCTATCAGATTACAGTTCTCAGCTACAAATAATATAGCAGAATACGAAGCTGTAATCCAAGGCATGAGAATCCTCAGAAGGTTGGGAGCCTGTTCAGTAATCATTAGAACAGATTCTCAACTAGTGGCTCGGCAATTCACAGGAGAGTTCACAGTTAAAGAACCCCTGATCGTACAGTACGCAGCCACACTAGAAAAAGTCAAAAAACAATTCACTAAGGTTGAAGTAGAGCAGATTCCAAGGAGTCAAAATGACTCAGCTGATGCCCTGCAAAGTTAGCGTCTGCTTTCGAGGGGGGGCAGAGAGAGATACTAGTTGACTCAGCATCTACACCTTCATGTAACTTGGTCACGATCCAGGCAGAAGACTGGAGGAAACCCTTGATAGAATATTTCGAGGGACAGAAACTTCTTGAAAACAAGAATGAAAGGCGTAAGTTACAAACACGCATTTCAAGATTCTGCCTGATCGGTGACATTCTGTATAAGAAATCCTACGATGGACCTCTAATGAAATGTGTCTCAACAGAAGAAGGACAATTCATTGTAGAGAAGATTCATCAAGGGGTATGCGGAATACACCAGGGGGGAAGATCTCTGGCCCAAAGAATAATAAGGAAGGGATATTTCTTGCCCACACTGAAAAAAGATGCAGTCCTATTCGCAAGAAAATGCAAGGCCTGCCAAATACACAAAAACATACAGAGAAATCCCGCAACTCAGCTAACAGAGGTAGAAAGCCCCATCCCCTTTGCAATGTGGGGGTTAGACATTGTGGGACCATTTCCAGTATCGACAGGTCAGGCTAAATTCATATTTGTGGCTGTCGATTACTTCACCAAATGGATCGAGGCACTAGCTGTACCCAAGATAACTCAAGGAGCAGCAACAAAGTTTGTCTTCAAGTGCATAATGTGTAGATTCGGTGTTCCAATGCATATAGTGACAGATAATGGGACACAGTTTACCGGTGGGGAGTTTACGAGATTGTGCGAGAACATGGGCACTAGAATCCATTTTTCATCGGTATACAGACCACAGGGTAATGGGCAAGTAGAAATCACAAACAGAGCCATCGTTCAGGGACTGAAGAAAAAAGTCGAACAGGCCAAAGGTTCGTGGGCAGATCTGCTACCAGAGATCCTGTGGGCGTATAGAACCACTGAAAAGACACCCACCGGAGAAACCCCGTTTTCACTAGCATATGGAATGGAAGCACTAATCCCAACAGAGCTAAGCATTCCAACAGTCAGAGTATTATCCTATGACACGGAAGAAAACATGAGATCATGTGCGACAACTCTAGACTTGGTGGATGAGCTTAGGGATAATGCACAGGCAAAGAATGCAGCTTACAAACAAAGTATCGCTAGATATCACGACAAGAATGTCAAGGATAAAGCGATAAGAAAAGGAAGCCTAGTATGGAAAAGAGCAAGTGTCGGTAGAAAGGACTGCTCTAAAGGCAAACTAGGCGCGAATTGGGAAGGACCATATGTGGTGGAGGAAGAACTCCGACCAGGCACGTACAAGTTAAAACGGGAAGATGGAACAGGCATTCCCAACACTTGGCACGCAGATAACCTACAATTGTATTTTTAACAATCAAGTAGGATTATATTACTCGTTGTAATAGTTTGAACTACTTAACTAATATGTTGTTTAGTTAGCTATTATTAGTAATCAGAACACTTAAAAATACATTTCATATATTGATTTAACAAGAATTACAGAGGAATGTAGATAAGGTTACAATGAATAAGATAGAGGATCGATCTATTTATCACTAGGAGGAGGGGGCAAATCTTTGGAACTCGTTGCACCATTGTCATCTTGATCTTCTACAGAAAAGTCTTTATCAATGATGGCAGTAGCGTTGTCTCCCGAAGCCTCCTCTTCTTCATCTTCATCCTCTTCTTCCGCAAGTGCCCGATTCCGGACTTCAGTAGCTTCTTTTGGGTACTTGCGGGCCCAGTTATGGATATTCTCAGCTTCGAAACCAGGACAGACATGAGGACCCAAGTCCACCAGATCATTATAATCTCGCACGTTGGCGAGAAATTCAGTCTTGAGCTTCTCCAAATGATCAATCATGCGTTGAAGCTCCTCAGTCATGCGTTGGATCTCCTCAGTCTTTTCCTGGTCTTCTCCTTCCAGTCGCTTTATCTTAGTTTGGCAATCATCCAGCGACTGGGAGAGCTTCTGCCTTTCCTCTTCACCTTCGTTCAACCGTCGAGTAAATATATCATTCTGTACCATAGTAGAACTAAGGTTTGCCTCAGTATTCTCAGCCTGCCGGTGATATCGACAATCATCGACTCTTTGATTGAAACCCTGGTACGTTGAGCAGCTAATTCCATCTCCGCAGCCCCCAACTCCCCGTTGACTTTGGAGAGTTCCTGCTCCTTATCTCTCAAGAGATTCTTCTGAGCAGCCCAGTCCTCAGCCAACCTCTTGTTGGTGGCAGAGAGAGTAGAGGCATCTGAAGCTTTTTGCGCAACCTTGCCTTCCAGATCTTTGCATCGGTGCTTCACTCTCTTCAACTCGTCTTCCAAAGACTGGTAGTCACGAAGACGAAACAAGGAAGAAAGACGGCCCTGAAACAAATAAGCGAGTTGCAAAAAGAGAAAGAATGAGTAAGAACATGCTCATAAAAATAGTAAAAACAAAAGTACTCACGTTGCTCAGGTTCTGTCCTATTTCCTCGACAGTCCGGTCCATCGGATACCCAGATATAGTCCGCAACGTAGTTCGGGCGGCATCCGTGTCAGCGACCAGCGGGAACTTGGTCCCATAATTCCGGAGGTGGGAACCTTGATAACCCGGCAATTGTGCCTCCCGGGTAGAAGCGTATGAGTACCGACCCCGGGAGGACTCCCCAGCATAATATCTCCCACGCGGAGGAGTTCGTCGCCTGGGGGAGTGTCTCCTCGCTTTCCTCGGAGGAGATGAGTCGGTCCTTGGGGGAGGAGTGCATTTTTTGTTTCTTTTTCCCTCAGACCCCTCGGGCTAGACATCCTTTCCAGCAGTTCTCTCTCGCTCCTCTTCCGGAGTACGAAAGAGGGAAGCAAGCCTGGCAGCAGCAGGAGACTGCACAGGAGTAGTCCCCACAAGTACCTCCCCATCCTCAGCTTGTTGATCTTCGTCATTGGGAGGAGGGGTGGGCGCCCTTGTATAAGCATTCTCATGAGCGCGGCGCCTGAAATGTTGGGCATCAGAAGGTTTAGAGGCAGATGCATAAACCTTTGTACCCGTCTCGTTCTGCCCAACGCGTTCAGGGACACCTCCAGGGTTATGCATGTAAAAATCTGCGAGAAATAAAAACAGAGTTAGTAAAAATGCATACACATAAAAAACAGAAAGAAAAAACGGACAAAGGAAGACCTTGTCGGTTAAAGTTATCATCAATCGTGTGACCGACAGGCACAGCGATAGGATGTAGGAAGGCCAGCCTTTGTACAGAAGCTCCCTCATCCTCGGTCAGAACAGGACGAGGAGTAGGCTGACGATCACTACTGGATGCAGGAAGAAGTCTACTACTAGGACATAGCCTACAATCCACAAAAATAAATTCACTCTTGTTCCGCCTGGTCGGAGGATCTTTCAAGAGAGCGGAGTGAGTAACAGAGGAGGCACGGCTGGCACATGCAATGAAAGGGCTGCCCTTCTTCGGATTCTGAAAAGAGAAGAAGTGGAAGAACAGCCGAGCAGTTGGGATTATGCCAGCATCCCTGAGAACATTAATGAAGCCCCTGACATAAAAGAAAAAGGCGGCACCCATCTTAGAAATACACAATCTGAATACAAAAGGATTTCACTAACTAGGGAAGGGATCGGAAGGATCGGAAAGTTAGTGAAGTAGATACGGTGAAGTGCCAACATAAAATAGGAGGGCACATCACCGGTATTCTCAGAAGGGTAGGCCCAGTATACTCTCTCTCTAAGCTCTAACCCCCTCAAAATTCTTTGGGCGGCATCCAGGGAAAGGGTGTTAGAGCAGCTACCCGCGTTAGAGGAGAGGGGGTAGCCCGGAATATCAGTTAGGGAGACTGCACAAAAAGAACCATAATTAGTCCCGTACTCGCCCTGGTCGAGGATTGGGACAACATGAAAACCATTACGAACAAGGACAGACCACTGGCGCCAAGAGCCATACATCTCCCGATAGAAGGATGGGGCGCTTTTCTCCTCAAGAGGAGAAGGAAAGGGGTACTTCTCCTCCGTCTCAGGAGGGTAACCTAAAGGAGAGTCCTCTAGAATATGAACGTTCTGACTACAGACTTCGGGAGGAAGTTGAGCAGAACCGTCTGTAGCCAGGGATGGCTCCTCCGCAACAGGAACCTCCTCAGGAATAGTAGCCAAAATAGTTATAGGAGGAGGAGTCCTAGCAGTAGAAGGAGGGGTGCCTCCAATTTCTACATCCCGCTCAGGAGAAGAGGAGCTGCAGGAGGAAGAACTCGAGCTCCCTGAGCTGGATGTAGAAGACCCCGAACTAGAACTTGCGGAGGAAGAATGGGAAGAACCTACAAACAAAAAACAAATAAAAAGGTAAGTTACGAAAGAAAAAATAATAACTTACTAGGTACAGACTTGCACGTACGACGAGTAGAAAGAGTTTTTCGCTTACTTCCAACAAGAGAGGAGGAAGGCGACTCAATTCTAGGCTCGACCACGGCAGGAGCAGTCTGAACCTGAGGGCTAACAATAATAGCCCGCTCCTCATTGGGAGGAAGGCCTTGCTGCGAGTTCTTGTCAGAAGACATTATAACAACCTGCACGAAGAACATAATAGTTAGCCTAAATTATGTTAAGTTGGCAAAAGTCGATCCCAAGGAAAAGTCGATCCAGACTTCAGGGAATCGAACTAGTACAAGGGAAGTCGACCTTATAAGTCGATCCCAGGGAAGTCAACCTTCAGGAGACAAGGATCTCAGGAAGTCGATCCCAGTAAATTCAAACCAAAGGAATCACTTCGGGAAAGCAAAGGCTAAACCCATGGAAGTCGATCCAACTTTGGAAAGTCGATGACAAAGCGTCAAACTTCACAAAATCGGACCACAGTCCAAAGGGGAACAACTTCGAAAAAGGACCAACTTTCAAAAAAGTCGGACCCCAAGGAAGTCGAACCCGGTGCAACCTCAGAAGAGTCCAATGACAAAAAGTCGGACCCCAGAAAGCTGCACCTCCCAGGCTCAAGTCGAAACCTTACGCGCGCTGAAGTCGAAGCGGAGAAGCTGGATGTCGAAGCGAAGAAACTGGAAGTCGATGCGCAGAAAGTCGATCAGTCGGAGCGAAGGAAGTAAGTGGGAAACAAGTGAACCCCCCTCCGCTATTTATAGGGGAAAGTCGAAGACGAACCGTCGCGGGCACTGTTCATCCGGGTTCACCCGTTGGGTCGGAAAGCCCACGGGTCCGGCAGGCCCAAGACGACCCGGTCCGAGAAAAGCCCCAAAATCCGACCAGATGACATCGACATTTCAGGACAAAGGCATCGACATTTACCAAGGAATTCGAAATCTTCAAAATAGAAGGTCAGAATCGAAATTCCACAGAAAATTCAGTTCGACATTCCCAGAAGGGGGATAGACGTCGACATTTACCAAGGAATTCGAAACCTTCAAAATAGAAGGTCAGGATCGACATTCCACAGAAAATTCAGTTCGATATTCCTAGAAGGGGGATAGGCGTCGACATTTACCAAGGAATTCGAAACCTTCAAAATAGAAGGTCAGGATCGACGTTCCACAGAAAATTCAGTTCGACATTCCCAGAAGGAGGATAGACGTCGACATTTACCAAGGAATTCGAAACCTTCAAAATAGAAGGTCAGGATCGACATTCCAGCATTATTCTGATCGACATCCTTAGAAAAGAGATGAGATCGACTTTTGAACAACTTCGACATTTCCAGGAAGAAATGAGATCGACTTGTTGTTAAAAATTCGACATCTTCAGAAAAGGATAGAATCAGCAGTCACACGACATCGACATCCTCAGAAAAAGATGCGATCGACTTTTGAACAACATCGACATTTCCAGGGAGAAATGAGATCGACTTGTTGTTAAAACTTCGACATCTTCAGAAAAGGATAGAATTGGCATACACACATTGACATCTTCAGAAAAGTATGGTATTGACCAAAAGAAAGCATCGACTACACTGACGTACTTCAGAGTAAAGGTGTAAGTCGAGTAAAGGAAAAGGTAAAAAAGTATCTTTATTCAAAATTACGAAAAATGATGAATGAAAAATATTACAGGTTCCTAATTAAAATTTATACGACGACGCAAGCGGCGAGGAACCTGATCCAACGGGGAAGCACCGCGGCGGGGACGCCTCCGACGTCGGCCACGAGGAGGGACAACAGAAGAGGAGGCAGGCGGAAGATCGCCGCCAGACCATTCTTCAAAAATGGATTCCCTAGCAGCAACAGCAACACTCTGCCGCTCAACAATAAGTTGGCGCAAAGAAGGAAGATCCAAGGCCGACGACCGAGGATCCAAAATATTTAGAATTCGATCCAGCTCAATTCAGCAAAGAGACTCACAAGAAGAGCCATGGATGAAGGAAAAGGAGGACCTAAGGGTTCTATTTATAGACCCTAGCTAGGACAGCACAAAAGGACAAAAAAGGCTAAAATCGACTTTTTGGCACAAGGACTAGACTTTTGGACCAAAGCATCAGGAATCGACTTTTTCACAAGGGAAGCGATGTAAAGACCCAGGGAATCGACTTTTTGACAAAAGTCAACGAACACCACTGGGATCGACATTTCACAAAAGTCGACCAAACTCAACAAGGGATCGACTTTTTCTTCCCACGCAGAAGGGGTGCAGAAAAAAGAACCCTAACGAGTTGGAGTTGCGGAAGCGCACCAAGACAGGAGGGTGTAACACGAAATGCTCCTAAGGAATCGTGGAAGTCCACAACTCGGGCGGCGATACGGCAGCAAAATGAACTGAGCCATATAAAGATATTTGAACTCCTACCATTACTGGACGCAGTAACAAAGTAGGACGCCAAATTAACTCTACCTACGGAAGAACGTGGGCAGAGAAAGTCTTAATGGTAACAAAGTTAGGATGCGTATCCCACCCAAGGAAAAGAGTGAACCTCACCTACGGAAGAACGTAGGTTAGACGAGGGAAGTACTCAAGAGTGAACCTCACCTACGGAAACGTAGGTTAGACGGGGGATGTACTCAAAAGTGAATCCCACCTACGGAAGAACGTAGGTTAGACGGGGGACGCATCGGCTAAAGAGTGAACCTCACCTACGGAAGAACGTAGGTTAGACAAGGGAAGTACTCAAGAGTGAACCTCACCTACGGAAACGTAGGTTAGACGGGGGATGCATGTACTCAAAAGTGAACCCCACCTATGGAAGAACGTAGGTTA
>LFYR01000158.1:122763-207649 GCA_001185155.1 Zostera marina | reverse complement strand
AGGGGGCAAGTATTCAAATAATAATCCTCACCTACGGATGAACGTAGGTAGACGAGGAATCACACTCAGCCTCAGTCGCAGAAAGGCGAGCAAAAGGAGGGGGCAAGTATTCAAATAATAATCCTCACCTACGGATGAACGTAGGTAGACGAGGAATCACACTCAGCCTCAGTCGCAGAAAGACGAGCAAAAGGAGGGGGCAAGTATTCAAATAATAATCCTCACCTACGGATGAACGTAGGTAGACGAGGAATCACACTCAGCCTCAGTCGCAGAAAGGCGAGCAAAAGGAGGGGGCAAGTATTCAAAAAATAACCCTCACCTATGGATGAACGTGGGTAGACGAGGGATCACACTCAACCCCTATCGCAGAAAGGCAAGCGAAAGGAGGGGGTCGGGTACTCTCAAAACCCGCCACAGGGAAGAGAACCCGAACAGTGCTCAAAGATAGCTCAGGCAAGGCGTCAAGGTGGGCAAGCAGGGTTCCGCGAGAAAATCAGGCCAGGCAGGTGCGCAAGGAGTATGCTTCGGCTAGGACGAACCGAACAATAGTTGGCAAAAGCAAGTGACAACCTCCGTGGAAGCATAGATACAACCTCGCAGGTGTAGAGAGGGGGGGAATACCGTACTGGTGAGAGAGGATCTCGCATCCTGGGACATCACCAAAAACCCACATCCCAGCACGCAAAGAGGGGGGAATACTGATAGTACAAGGTCCAACACACAGACCATAGTACTAAAAGACGTATCCCAAAGTATCTAATACGCAGAGGAGGGGGGAGTACTGGTGATACAGTATCCCGAACACGGTCACAACCTACCAGCAATTAGAAGTCCGGATAGCCTAAGATGAGTTAAGGTATCTATTCTAGGGTTGGGGAGGTTCCAAGTCGAATCTTAGGAAGATCGACTTTCCTGAGGATCGACTTCCCTGGGATCGACTTCTGAATAAAGTCGATCACCAGGAAAGTCGACCCCCAGAAAGTCGATCTCTGGAAAGTCGATCTCGGGACCCAATCTGACCAGTTAGGCAGTTAGGCGGTTACTGCCCAAATGACCAGATTACCCCCATAAGAACCCCTATAAATAGAGGGCACCCCCCACTCATTAAAGGCAAGTCATTTGGAGTAGAAGAATTCCTAGCGAAGCAGAGCTCTGCGCACTTGAGTTCCGGTCCGGTTTCCCGCGGAGTTCCCCGCTTGGCGCTTGCTTGCGCGTCTTGGAGTACTGGTCGGGTTTCACCCCCATCACCCACCATACAGTTCAATCTGTAAACTACCCTACTCACAACCATCCCAATGAGTTCTATGAATACTTTTATAAAAATGAAGCTCAATATCAATACCAAATGTTCCTCAATACTTTCCATGATAATATTTTTCTTACAAACAATATGACGTCAATCTACATCCAAATACCAATTCCACAGTACTTCTTTAACCCTAATATGTTTGTTGACATATTCCCATCCTATGCACCTCCAACTCATACTAACAATCCTCATATCATTGATGTTATGATGTGTCAAAGGTTTATCAATGAAGTGGACGTCCAGTATTATGCTCGAACCAGACATTCACTGCTTTAGATCTTCTAATGGAATAGTTCATCTTTAGTTGTTTGCATAAGTTGTTTACATTTATATGTCGTACCTAACGATCTTATATAGTTGTTGTAACTTTCATTTAAGTGTCCTAGTTATTTATATTTCTTTGACGTTCTACTATCATTCAGTATGCAGTATGGTATAGTCTTAATGGACTTGTAATACTTTCTAGTTATGTTTTCAGTTTAATGAAATGTTTTATTTTTCTAACAATACTCTCTTTTAGAATTTTACTTACCCATTGACGTGATTCATTTTTATTGAAGATGACCAAAATTGTTTTATTTTTAGAATATCATTATTTAGTAAATGTGTTCATCTTATATTGATGTTTCATTTAAGTATCCTAGTTAGGGTTAGAGTTACATTTAAGTGTCTCATTAAATGGTTCATTTATATTGAAGTTGCCCTACTAAGAAGAAAAAATATTTTTTGCTATCCCACAAAAATTTAGATGTGTCATAACCACATTATTTGTCCTAAAATGACCACATTATTTGTCCTAAAATGACCACATTTTTTGTCCCAAGTTTACTATATTATTTGTTATATGATTTTTAGTTTTACATTATTTACTGAATTTTACTATCTTGTATTGCTGTTTAAACTTTCATTTAAGTGTTCATGTTATTTATATCTCTTTGACATGCTACTTTCATTTAGTATGCAGTGTGATAAACTACATTATTTGTTGTATCAAATTAACCAAATTATTTGTTAATTGATTTTCAGAATATCATTATTTAGTGAATTTGGTTATCTTATATTGATGTTTCATTTAAGTGTCCTAGTTAGGAGTAGGGTTACATTTAAGTGTCCCATTAGATGTTTTATTTATATTGAAGTTGTCCGAAAAGGAAAAAAAAATAGTTTTTGCTATCCTATAAAAATTTAGATGTTTCATAACCACATTCTTTAATTTGTCCCAAAATGACCACATTTCCCCCCCAAATTTACCATATTATTTGTTATATGATTTTTAGATTTTCATTATTTACTTATTTTTACCATCTTATATTGTTGTTTAAACTTTCGTTTAAGTGTTCATCTTATTTATATCTCTTTGACGTTCATCTTTCATTTAGTATGTCGTATGGTATCATCTTACCTAGTCTTAATGGTCGTTTAATATTTTCCAGTTATCTTTTCATTTTATTGAAGTTTTTTATTTTCCTAACATAATTCTCATTTATAATTTTACTTAATCATTTACATGTTTCATTTTTTATTGAAATTGCCTGAAATGGAAAAATAATTATTTTTTGCTATATGCCACAAAAATTTAGATATTTCATAACCACATTATGTGTCCCAAATTTACCACATTTTTTGTTATTCGAATTTCAGATTTTCTGTATTTAGTGATTTTCACCATGCCATTTTCCATGGAGTCTTCAATACTAGACAACACTGATATAGAAGCCAAGTAATCTGTAGATTTCTCCGCAATCTATTATTGACACTTTATCCTATCACTGATTGAATTTTCGTTTTCCAACATTACTAGTAATGACCATCCATCTACCGATCTGTCCTTCAAGACCCTAGAAGTTGCTGAATTTTTTTATTATCAGTACGCTGGTCGAACTGGTTTCTCGGTCCGTAAGAGTACAACCTCTTCTAATACTGAAGGAATTACAAGACGTACGTTAGTATGCTCTAAAGAAGGCAAAAGCAACGCCATCATAACATCGTCATCTACCTCTTCAAAAAAACAACGGAATATTAGAAATCCTAAAACAGGTTGCCTTGCTCGAATTACATTTACCGTTAAAGACAACATTTGGCTCGTACCTATATGCAACACATCACACAATCACTTACTAGCCACACCTAAGAAAAGACGATTTCTTACGATTAATAGGAAAATACAACTTCACACTGGGAACATTATTCATGATTTGGAAGCTAGTAATGTTGCTCCAAGCCAACAGTACTCGTATGTTGCAATACAAAATGGAGGTTGATAGAGGGAGATTTAAGAAGGAGGATTGGAATAAGAAAGAGAAGATTTTTTTTAGGGAAAGATAGAAGAACAACTGCTCCTAATTCATTAGCTACCAAAATACTAAAAGTTCATACCTTAAGTAGTTTGTGATTAAACCCTAACGGACTTGGTCCAATAACAATGGCTTTAATTAAAATAACAATAAACTAAAATAAATTTAACTTGGTGAGTCCATTACGTAATCTTGAAAGTGAGTTGGCTTTTTACTCATGCGTTTATACTTCCCAGGCATGTCAGAATTCTGACGTATTTGATTCCCAAGATATAAGTCTTTCCTTGAAGACTCTTCACTTCGAAACCTAGCTTCCGTAAGAACCAGCGACGCCTCCTCCACAGCAACAACTTCATCTTCACTCCTCGGCTCCATCTCGGTAAGATCTTCTTCTAATATTTTATTATGTTCTTCCCTTCTCAACACCTCTCTCTCCATGTCTTGCATGCAACTATTTTGGTCAAGTTCCACCATAACAACACCATCATCCATCGGAAGGACCTTGCCCTCAAGGTTAGATGACGGAAACAACCTTACAAGGCTCGACAAAACTTTCCACACGGCTTCTTCCGCCGTTGCTCCAGTCCACTGCACCAAGACCTCTACTTCGGCCTTCCCTTAGTGCAAGATAGTTCTTTTGCATAGCAACTTCTCCGGTAATGATATGTGCTCATTTCTCACCACCAGATCCGGTAAGCTCCTTCCTTCTTTTACTGTGACATCTCCTTTCACCTGTTTCAACTTAGATACATGAAAAACATCATGGATCTTACATCCTCTTGGCAGATCCAACATATAAGCAATTTCTCCTTTCTTTTTCTTTTATTTTATAGGGTCCAAAAAATCTGAGTGCAAGTTTGGGTTGTAGTCGAAATGCTGCCGAAATCTGTCGAATTGGTTGCAAGCGAACCCATACGCTATCTCCTGTTTCAAAGGTGACTTCTTTTCTTTTTTTATCTGCATAATGCTTCATTCTATCTTGAGAGATTTTCATATTTTTTTGAACAAGTGTGATGAATTCTGGTCTCCTACAGAGTTCCCGATCTGCAGCCTTTATTCTTGATGATCCTGCTGTGTACCCTGTTAAAGCCGGTGGGTCTCTCCCATATAGTGCTCGAAATGGTGTCATCCCAATAGATGTGTTGAAGGTTGAGTTGAACCAAAGTTCAGCCCATGGCAGAAGTTGGATCCATCTTTTTGGGTCATCATGAACAAGAAATCTAAGGTAATGCTCTAATCCTCTATTTGTGACCTATGTTTGACCATCCGTTTGTGGGTGGTAGGCCGAGGAGGTATTTAAGGTGGTGCCACTTAATCGGTGGATTTCACGCCAAAATTTACCGGTAAAAATTTCGTCTCGATCAGATACGACGGATCGGGGCATGCCGTGCAGCTTTATTATGTGATTGACGAAAAACTCTGCAACGCCTGTTGCTGAATACTCGATAGGTAGTGCTCCAATGTGGCAGCACTTAGTTAAACGATCCACGACCACTACAATCACCGTTTTATTTTTTACTTCTGGCAATCCCGTAATAAAATCCATTGAAACATCCTCCCACATCGCTTTAGGAATTGGTAATGGCATTAAAAGATCTTGACTTTTCTGATTTGAGACCTTCATTTGTTGACAATTACTACATTTCTCAACATAACTTTTAACATCCACCGACATACCTTTCCACCACAATGTAAATTGTATTCTTTTGAGTGTCCTCTCCCTTCCCGAGTGACCCCCATATACTGAGCTATGAAATTCTTTCAATATCTCCTTCTTAAATTCAGAATCTTTACTCATCATTAATTTTCCTCTAAAATATAATAGATTATCAATTGTAATAAAATCGGATTTAGGGATACCTCTAGCTTCCATTCTTCTCCTCTCTTCACAGATCGATTGAGATGTTCCGCATTCCTTTTTAATTTTTTCCAATAAGGCATTTATGGGTTTGGATATTGCGAATATTGACCCTTCCCTTTCTGTTAATTTTTCTTCATACATTCTAGATAACCCATCTGCTGCTAAATTTTCTTTACCCGGTTTGTATTCAATAGTATAGTCAAAGCTCAGAAGTTTATAGAGAAATTTTTGTTGTTCCGGTATTTGAATAACTTGTTATAAATTTTTAAGACTATTATGATCTGTTTTGACCACAAATTTATTACTCAACAAATAGTGGCGCCATTTGCAAACAGCTTGAGTGATGACATATAATTCTTTAGCATATTTGAACTATTCTGCATTCTCTTAGACAGTTTACTACTATAAAATGCCACCGGGTGTTGTTCTTGCATAAGTACTGCTCCAATGACCACTCCACAAGCATCTTTCTCTACCACAAAAGTTTTACAAAAATCTGGATAGCATAGAACTGGTGTTGTTATCATCATTTTCTTTAGAGCTAAAAAACTTTCCAATGCTTTTTCTGACCAGATAAACGAATCTTTCTTTAGTAAATCAGTTAAGGGTCCTGCTATTCTTGCATATCCTTTAACAAATCGCCTATAATATCCTGTTAAGCCCAGAAATCCTCTCAACGACTTGATTGTTTTAGGGGCTGGCCATCTGATCATAGCATCAATTTTCTCTTGATCTGGCCTAATACCATCACCTGCAATAATATGTCCCAAGAATGGTATTGATGTTTTTTGGAAAGAACATTTTTCCATTCTAGCCACCAATTTATTTATTTTCAATAATTCCATAACCATTCTCAAGTGTTCCACATGGTCTTCTAGATTCTGACTGAACACCAAAATATCATCGAAAAAAATAATTACGAACTTCCTTAAGTATTCAGCAAAGATTTCATTCATTGTCGATTGAAATGTTGCTGGAGCATTCGTAAGGCCGAACGGCATTACTACAAACTCAAAATGGCCATGGTGTGTTCTGAAGGCTGTCTTTGGAATGTCTGGCTCAAACACTCTAATCTGGTGGTATCCCGATAATAAATCTAATTTGAAAAATACTTTAGCGCCTTTCAGTTCCCCCAGTAGCTCATCGATCGTTGGTATAGGAAATCTATCTTTCACTGTTATCGTATTTAGTGATCTGTAGTCTACACACAACCTCCACCCACCATTTTTTTTCTTTACTAATATCATCGGTGAAGAAAATGGGTTGTTGCTAGCTCGTACAAATCCTTTTTGCAATAATTCTTTTACTATAGATTCCATTTCTGCCTTCTGAAATTGGGGATAGCGGTAAGGCTTAACATTAACTTCCTTAGAATTCTCTTCTAAATAAATTCTATGATCCTTATCACGTTTTGGAGGTAGCTAGTCAGGCTCCTTAAACACCTCTGCAAATTCTGATAGTAAGTTTCCCACAGCTTGTGACATAATTTGAACTCCCAACCCAACTATTTCTTTGCCTTTATCATTGCAAAGATTAAATGAACATAAGAAGGCTTCCTTAGATTCAGCAACTAATCTTTTCAACTCGCCTCCCGATAATGGGCTTTCATCTAGCCAATTATTGCCCATCCACCTAATTGTAGACCCTTGATCTTTAAATTCCATAGAAGCTACAGAATAATCTGTAGTAATTGAACCCGATGTTTTTAGCCATTGAATACCCAAAACTACATTTGCTCCCGCCATCGGTAATATAAACAGATCTGCTTTGAATTTGTGATTTTGGACTTTAAGTTCTACTACTCTACATATTTTGTTGCAGCACAACTTTTCACCGCTACCGATGGCCACATAAAATTCTTGTATAGGAGAAACCGATAGTTTCTACTCAGACATCATACATTCTTGCACAAAATTATGGGTGGACCCCGAATCCACAAGAATCGAAATTTTTCTGCCTGCCATTAACCCCGTTACTCGAATGGTTTGAAGTGAAATACATCCTTCTAATGCATCCAAACTGATTAAGGTATGCTCGAGAGCGTCTTTAAAATCTTCTTCCTCTTCATAAATATTTTCAACATACTCAGATAAGTACCCACCATCTGCTTATAATAACAGTAATTTACCATTACATCTATGCCCCCTCTGCCATTTCTCATCACAGTTAAAGCATTGTTGTTTGGCCTTTCTAATTTCTTTTTCTGCCTCTGTTAGTTCCTTTCTGAATTTAGGCGGTGGTGGTGCTTCTAGTAACTTCCATGCAGGTGGAGCTGTAAGAGTTTTCTGCATTTCCCCTCTCCTATGTGGTGGAATATAGGATTCCCGTTGTATGCCATATATGGGATATTGCTAAGATTGATTCGTTGTTACCGCAACTAATGTATTCTCCCACATACGAGCTAGATCAAATGCCTTATTAATAGTTTCTGGTCGGCCTCTTACCACTTCAGTTTGCACTTCTGGTTTCAAACCAGATATGTTAACTTCTTTCATTACCCTACTCGACATGCCATGTACTTTGGTTGCCATCCCTTCGAACTTGGTCTGATAATCTTTTACTGATTCTGTCTGGATTAATTTACTTAATCTTCCCGCTGGTAAAGCATAAGAACCATCTCCGAAACGTTTCTGAACATCTTCCATAAATTCACTCCACGAAGTCAGTTGACCTTCTCCATCCATCCATATATAACAGCCATTTTAACGCCTCACCCTCCATATTCATGGTTACCATTAAGATTCGTTCTCCCTCAAGTACACTATGAAAACGAAAGTATTTTTTTACCTTGTATAACTAGCCTTCGACGTCCCCACCATCGAACTTAGGCATATCCGTTTTCAGAGTTTTCTTTGCATCCATTAAAGGACCCCTCTCCAGAATCGATCCCTGGCCAGAGTTAAGAGTATCCATTCTTGTAGCTAATTCTGATAACATCTTGCTCATTCCCTCCAGAATAGTTGTTGTGGTATCATGCTTAATTTGTAAGCCTCTCACCGTCTCTTCCACCGATGTTAATTATGAAGACATTGTTTATTTTCGTAATTGTACGAAAATACAAACTGAAATTAAAATAAATCTTTAAGAGTTTAAACAATGGAATAAATGCTTTCCTGTTTGAGATCTAGATTTAAGGACCTAGACCATATCCCGGCGAATTATTTGATTGTACGGAATCACCGATCTCAAAACGATAATACTTCAAATCTGCCTCGGCACCCTTTAGTTAGCCTCGTCCAGATCTTCGCCCTTTTCCAAGAAATACACAATAGATCAAGTTAGGTTTAATCTTTGAGAATCAAAAAAACTGGTATATGCTTTCCTATTTGGGATCTAGATTAAGGATCTAGAACATATCCCGATAAGTTTTTTGATTTTATGGAATCGCCGATCTCATTGAGATTAAACTTCACAGCCTCAATATTTCTTGCTTCAACGATCCAGCACCCGATCTGTTGATGTATGAATTCAAGGATGAAAGCACCAATTGATAGAGGGAGATTTAGAAAGGAGGATTGGAATAAGAACGAGAAGAATTTTTTTTAGGGAAAGATAGAAGAGCAACTGCTCCTAATTCATTAGCTACCAAAATACTAAAAGTTCATACCTTAAGTAGTTTGTGATTAAACCCTAACGGACTTGGCCCAATAGCAATGGCCTTAATTAAAATAACAATGAACTAAAATAAATTTAACTTGGTGAGCCCATTACGTAATCTTGAAAATAAGTTAGCTTCTTACTCACGCGTTTATACTTCCCAGGCATGTCAAAATTCTGACGTACTTGATTCCCAAGATATAAGTCTTTCCTTGAAGACTCTTCACTTCCAAACCTAGCTTCCGTAAGAACCAGCGACGCCTCCTCCACAGCAACAACTTCATCTTCACTCCTCGGCTCCATCTCGGTAAGATCTTCTTCTAATATTTTATTATGTTCTTCCCTTCTCAACACCTCTCTCTCCATGTCTTGCATGAAACTATTCTGGTCAAGTTCCACCATAACAGAGGTGTAGAAAATTGTTCTTTCACAATGGTAGACTATTATAATATGAGAAGAGATGACCTGAGAAATTTAAAGATTCACGATGTAAACTTGTTGTTAGAGAAATTGGAGTCTCTAAAGGTTGACGATCCTCAATTCTATTCTTCGTATGTCGTGGATGATGAAGGTAAATGATACATTTTCTTTATTTCTTGTTAGTAATCCGTTTCTTATTTTAACAATTGTTGCAAGTGCACTAAAACATTTATTTTGGGTTGATTCTACCTCTATTGAGGATTTCAAATAGTATGGTTCTGTAATCACTTTTGACACGACATACAACACCAATAGGTACAAATTGATATTTGGGATGTTCTGCGGTGTCAATAATCATCATTCTTCCATTCTATTTGCATCCGGAATTCTTGCAAATGAGGTTGCCGAATCTTTTGTATGGCTCTTTGCTGAGTTCAAAAAATGCATGGGTCAATCACCCAAAACAATAATAACTGATCAAGGCTCAGCCATGAATGTCGTTTTGGCTATTGAATTTTCGGATACATTTCATAAACTATGCATATGACATATCACTCATAAATTGTGTGATAAGGTTGGTGTCGTTTATAGGAAGAAAGACCAGATGGACAAGTTTCATAACTTTCTACATTCTTCTGATACAGAAATTCAATTTGAGGAGAATTGGGCATCTTGGATACAGGATAATGGAATTGCCGATAATCCTTGGCTTCAGTCTATGTTCGTCCTAAGACGAAAGTGGTGTCTGATATATTTGATTGACTACTTTTTCGTAGAAATGCAGAGCACGCAACGTAGTGAAGGGATGAATTCTCTAGTAAAATCAAAGGTAGATAAGTATTCTACTTTATATGAATTTGTCGGTTGCATCGAAACAGTTTGTAAAAGACAGAGGAACAAACAAGAAGAACTAGATCACAAAGATTTAGATACACCCCCTATGCTCATCAGCAATTTACCAATAGAGGCATCCTTGCTTAATCTATATACATCTCATTCCTTCCAACTATATCAACATCAGGTTCAGCAAAGTCTTACGTACTACATTAAACCAATTGTAAGTCTACATCAATATAGAGATCTTGTACTTAGTGTTTTAGCATTCTATTTACTAACCCCAAACACTTTTCCATTTCATTCTTTTGTTATTAGGATCATTCAAATTATCAATCAGTCAGCATATATATACACCCAACTGTTGTCCTCAAGGATTGACATCTCCAACGGAACTGATGATCCTAAATGTTCTTGTCGAATGTTCTCTTCGAAGAATATACCATGTCGCCATATTCTATGTTTCCTTACCTTTATGGGGATTACCAATTTACCTAGCAGCCTTATATGCCAGAGGTGGTTACGAACGGTGAAGAAAATTTCTCCATTGCCAAGTTCAAGTCCCTCTGTTCAATTGAATCAAATTTTCTCAAGGTTCGCTGAAATATTTGTCCGTAGTGATGATATCAAAAAAAGCCTCATTTTGGCATTGACCGAATTCATATTTCAATTTGAAGAAAAACATGACGTCCGGGAGAAGTTAAAATCTATTACCGGATCAATTAGCAGATTTGATGAGTTCGATAATACAACGTCTAATGTATCCAATCCGAAAACGGCCAAGACGAAAGGTAGTGGTAAGAATGTCGGGCGACCGAGTAAAGCCGATCCGAGATTTAAAAGCCAAAGGGAGATTATATTACCCAAGAAGAGACTTTACAAAAACTGTAAGATGTCAGGTCATTATGCATCAAAGTGTCCAAATAAAGTACAAATTTAGGTCTTACATTTTTTTTCATTTCATTGATGTATGTCTGGATAATTACTCTGGTATGTATGGTTTACTATCTTGTAACAAGGTCTACTATTTAATTTTATTGTTCTTCTTGAAGTTCGTATGGTTTGACTATGTCATTGACGTATGGTATCTATTCGACTTACGTAATGCACATCTGTTGGAATACAAAGTACTACTAATTCGAAGTATGTTATTTAATGCAAATCATTAGCTACTTATATTTCTACCATGTTATTTGTCAATCATGATCGAGTACTCTAATTTTAATTAAAATCGAATCGAAAACATTGGGTTTCTTGTCTGAAATATAAAAATATCACGATTGATTAAACCACGACTGATAGGTTATGTTCTGGATACACGTCTTGTACATTGCATCTCTAATCTTCTGATTTTTTGTTCTCATCCAATCCAAAATTATTCCATGATCGATTGTCTCCACCTCGTCGAATATTTCGTCTACATACAAATTAATATTGTGTATCATATATAGACCTTCATCTAGTGTCTGATTCGTCTCATGTGGCTGTGGTCTACATTCAATACATTGTGGTTCCCCGTCCACATTGATAAATTTCTTAAAGAAGTAAGACAGCCACATAACCTGTGATATGAAAAATCCAATTTCATATTTTATAAGATGCAAAATTATAAATAAATGTCGTACTGCATGTCCTGCATCATCCGAATTTTTTCTTCCTTGCATTTGTAGTTAGAATCGTAATGGAAATAGACATTCATGGATTTATTACATGCCAAGAAATGTCAGTGCCCACCATTCTTCAATGGTATGATTATATGAATACCATCGTTGTAGAAATTTCCTCGCATTCCACACAATAATGCCTTGTCGAAATTTTTTAACCTTGTGATGTCCACCTCATGAGGGGATCCCATCACGAGACGTCGATCTTTGTCATCAAAGATACTACTACACACAAATTGTATTTTTGAATATAGGTTAGGGTCATTCTGCACAAACTCTGCATGAATAATCGATGTGTATATATCCACGATCTTCATCATATATGACACGGCATGTTGTTAGCATCATTACAAAATAATAATCATTAATCGTACCACCAAAATATTTGTACGTACCGCGGTACTATAAACCTTCTGTTGCTTAATGTCTAGGACGTCTTGACCCCGGCATTTTATCAACAGATTGACTTCTAGTACGAAAATCTTTCCGACATATCTACAAAATTAGTAATTGTAAAAATATAATTTAAATCAACAACCTTATTGTAAAAAATATTATGCTCACGATGGTTTGTTGATAATATCTTTAGTAGAATCCAATTTTTTTGTGAATAGTCTAGGTATCGCATGTTTAGCCCTTTTTTCCATTTCTTTCAGTTTCTTTTCAATAGCCTACAAAATTTCAATGGTAGATAATCAATCGCAGACAATAAAATCAATATTAATTAATAAAACATTTTCATACCTCCTCTGCTCGCCTATCTTTCACTCTTCTAATCATTGACGGTATTTGGGGTGACTCACTATTTTCAATTGGACTGAAATCAATTCGACGTGCCACATTCTCTAAATCTTCTGTTGCAAATTTTTTTTTCAAGGCACTACAAAAAAAACTAGGCAGTTAGGACGAGCAAAGTTAACGAAATTTCCGTTACAAATACTATTTTTAACGGAAATTCCGTTAACTTTGGTCCGAGACAAAATTTCCGTTACAAATACCAAAATCCGTTACAAAAATCCGTTACAAATACTCTGAAGTTAAAGTTAACGGAACGAAAAATCCGTTACAAAAATTTTATGTATCCGGATGATTGATTGGAGAAATAATTAGATCGTCTATGACAATATTAGTCATTCCTTCATCAATCAGATTAGCGACTGGATAATTAGTTGGATCAACCATTGCTTCATTTACTAAAAGGGTCATCTCATTTTCTACTATCATAGGAGGTGCAGTAGAAACTGCTATTTCACGTCTCTTGCGTTTCAATGCTTTTTTATGTGCTCTTGAACCTGGAATTAATTCTCCATGCATATACCATGTCTTATACCTATATGCATTGTCAAAACTAAAGAGTATGACATGCTCACTAATGGTCTTACGATTATAATATTTGCCATTGTGACACTTTGAACAAGGACATGGTAGTTTTAATCCAGGCTCCATCTTGTGGTTTGAATAGATTTCAGCAAAATCTAAAAAAACTTTTCAATCCACTTTGAAATTTCATCGAGGTTGAACTTTCAAACAACCATGATTTGTCAAGCCCTTCTATTTGATCAGTCATTTTAGTCTATCTCCTAACATACAAATAAAAAGAAACCTCTTAAAAATCAATATTTAAATGAAAAAGGTATTAAAATAAGTATTCAAAAAACTTATACAAAAATAACTAACTCTAACTAAACATTTCTAAATAATATAAAATCTAGCATAATATAACACTATAAAACTATAAAATTAAACACGATGTGAATCATATGATAGTCGATAGAAACTAAGAGTTTATAAATTTTAGGGATCGAAAATAGGAAGTATTCCTAATCCCCATATGGGCATTGATAGAACTAAAAATTCGTATTTGTAAATTATAAACATATCAGGGCATTTGTAAAAATTCTTGATGGGCAGCCCAAGTAACCCCAAACTCAAAATTTGCAAGGTATATGCAAGTTCAGACTTTATACCTTAATCTTCCTTGACATACGTTATAATTTCAGACAGACTGCATATTCAGATATTCAAGTCTTAAATGTATTCTGTAATGGTGATGAATTCTGTAATGGTGATGTATTCAAGGAAATTATTTCTGCAATGCATCAGGAGACTACTGTCTGATCCTGCAATGCATCAGGAGTACCTGCGTTTAAAGGTAATATTTACGACGAAAATACTTGTGGAGTAACAACCATCTGGATCATGTTCATTTGGATGTAAAAAATTGTTTTTTTAAATAAAATAGAACTTAAATGAGGAAAAAGATAGAAAGTTGAAAGAGTTGGAGGAAAACGCCAAGGCTGTTAACTTCAATTCATCAAGCAAGAAGGGAAAAATATTAATGGCAAAATGCAAAACATTGCAAGAGGAAAATGAGAAGATTGGGGATTTATACACTGAAGAAATGGTAAAATTATTTAATCAATACAGTATATATATTAATCAATTCAACCTAGAGTTTATCTTTTTTTATATACTAAATTCAATACCCACAACTTTAATAATTAGGGTTTATCTTTATTATATATAGTTACATGAGTTGGAGATGAAGCTTGCATTGGAAAAATCGGAATATGCAGAATTTCAACGTAAACAGAAATAATCGGTGAAGTAAACATGTGAATCAAGAATAGAAACAAATCGATCTTACCTGGAGGTGAAATAAATGGAATGGACTGGAGATATCGCCGGACAGGAAGTATCGCTGCTGCTCGTCAGAAATGAGTCAAATGTAAAATATAGATTAAATGATTGACACATATTAAAGATAAATGCTTCTGCAGCAAGTGTATAAGAAATTGTCTTCCCTATCCTTAAAATATCTAAAATACTAATGTAGACATGTAGCAATCTATTTCATTCTTTGTTTATTTCTGTTTTCCAATAAACTTAAAGTCTATACTGTATGTTCCAATCTTGATTATTCCTTGTTTCTTATACAATATTATTTCTTTCAATTGTTTATTATTTTACTGACTAACAGAAATATCTTACAGACTAAAATAAATATCTTAAATAATGGAATCAAGAAATAGAAACAGAAATCCATATATGTAGGTGGGAATCGGGTCAGATTGCAAGAACAAGATTCCAAGAAGTTAGATTAGGATCAATTAATAGTATCGATTTGAAATGGGGAACAACACAAAGAACAGAAATTGAAACTTCAAATGGGTCTGTCGGAAATGGAGAATGGGTCTGACGGAAATGAGGAATCGGGAATCGGTCGGTCGGAAATGAAGAATGGGTCGGTTGGAAATGGAGAATGAGTATGTCGGAAACTCACCTCGTTTGTTGTCGGAAGTTTCCACTGGCTCGGCTGTTCTCGTCGGAAATCTCGTCGGATTATTACTCTTGCTCCCTCTGCTCGTCGGATTTTAGTATTTATGTAGGGAAAAATATTTGGGGTTTTAGTATTTAGGTTTTAATTTTTTTAATTTAAAAGATCCATTTAAAATATTCATTTAAACTTAGTTTATAACTTATCAAATAAAGTTAGTTTATTTGATATCAAAAATAACTTTAATTAAAAATAACTTAGTTAATTTTTAACTTTAAAATATCAAAAATAACTTTAATTTATTTTTTAATTTAAAATAAACTTATTTTATAACTTTTAAAATATCTAATTTATTAAATTGAATTTTAGAATTTAAAAATTAAAATTTATTAAATTAGACTAACCCCTAACCTACTAAAGTTAATATTAGAAATTGATATTTTTATAATTTTTAAAAAATCACAAGTTGTTAATTTAAAATAACTTTTATAATTTAAAATAACTTTTATAATTTAAAATAACTTTTATAATACTTGAATTTGTAACATTAAAAATTAAAATACCTTCTTTAAATTTATTTTTTAACTTTAAAATTTAAAATATCTAAAATAACTTCAATTTATGATTTTTATAATTTAAATTTTTATAATTATCTAATTATAATCTAACTTTAAATTTTTTATAATTTATAATATCTAAAAAACTATAATCTAACTTCTTCTAACCCTAACCCTAACTTCTACTTCTAACTCTTACTTTTAACCCTAATTTCTAACCCTAACACTATCTAAATATGTATATATACTTATTTTTACTAATTTTTGTTAATTTTTATTAATTTCTATTAACCCTAACACTAACCTTAACCCTAACCCTAATTATTTACATTTATTCTAACCCTAACCCTAATTATTTACATTTACCCTAACCCTAATTATGAAAATTATTAAATAATTGCTATTTGTAACGAAATATCCGTTAAAAAAAGTTAAAAAATCTGTTACAATATATAAGTCCTAGTATTTGTAACGGAAATAGCAAAATTAACGGAAATTCCGTTACAAATTCCGTTAACTTTGATAATAAGTATTTGTAACGGAAATTCCGTTAACTTTGCTTCGTCCCAACTGCCTACTTTTTTTTGTAGTAAGGTCAGGTTCTCTTCTATTCGATCTATAGTAGCCGCAGCCGATGCCCAAAACTCCGGAGATTTAGTTTGTGGACTAGGTTGTTTCACATACATTTGACTTACAGTTTCTGTCAATTCTGGGAATGTCTCACTCATTGTTTTCTTACGATACTCGTGCTTCAATTGCAGTTCGTTGTAATATATTCCGTTGGACATCGACACACTCATCTTCCTATAACGACTGTCTTTCGAGTATTTATCGAACAGTTTGTCGTCGTCCCTAATGTTAATGATCAAATTTATTTCTGAATAAATGTGCTTATATGGCCCACAAATTTTTTTGGGTATAATCTTTATAGGAGTAATAAGTTCCTGGCTATAAGGACTACCTATCAAATCAAAATTAGGAGGTAATATTGATAGGCTTGTATCGTTATTATCAAGGGACATCACATCAAAATTAGATGTTATGAACTACATCTTCCTCATTGATTTCATTTAATTTATCACAAGCCTATATTATTTTAGATCTCACTTAATTTATCACTTAATTAGTTATTAAGTTATCTAAGTTCTCATCGATAGTCTCAGGGGATGCCATTATTTTAGATCTTGAGCAAAAAGCACCTGAACTACCATACTCTACCAATGATAGATACCTAAAGTCTATACATTCATTAGATGACGATATGTTAATAATTTAACATGAATCATCGATCTTGGTTTTTGGCTTTCTTCTGATGCTCTCGTTCATGTTCGCATTTTTCCAATCCTCTAATATTATATTCATATTAGTAATCTACTGCTAACCATTATATACTTAAATAAGACATCAATACTAATCTTCACAATATGGTTCGAATCCATCTTCATTTGGAACAGTGAACTGTAAGATTCAAAATATATTTTCATAATTTCATTGCATAACCTATATAATGTCATAAATTTCTACCTTATTGACGCAATTCCAGAATGGTCTATGCTCTGAGAGGGTAGGTTGGTATAGATGATTAGCATCCTGGTATTCAGAAACATAAACATATGACAAGATAATAAGTAGTCCCATGGATGACTACACTATATCACAACTTAAACATATCACTAGATGACTACAACTACATAGCTAGAAATTGATATAATACAGGTCAAAACATACTTTGAACACATACTAAAACATACTCCACATATACAATCGAACATACTGACATCACAGAGTATAACATACGACCATAATAGACTTCCAACATACGACCACAACAGAGTACAACACACGACCATAACAGAAATACTTACACAACAACACAGACTACAACATAGTTCTACCACAGAGTAAACCTAACATACTTCAATTACATAACAAAACAGAACATTACAACACCAGATGCAGATAATTTTACAACAATAAAAATCAATGTATTATTTTGAACGACCGGTAACCTCAGGTGTAGTTCCATCCACGTTGGATGACAAAGCCTCACATGTCACCTTTACATATCATATACGCAAAATCACCAACATATCAATAGACGAATGATATAAACATTGAAACTATTTAACGGATAATACCTATGCATCATCCAATGATTCTATGGTACGTCCTCTCCTCTTTGAACAACTCTCATATCTTTGGAATACTACTGAATTTTTAGGTGACGATGGGCGAAAGAGAGGTGTATGCTCCCACAAAAACACCTATTACAAAATTAGATAATTAAACATTTATATAACTCGCATACACTCTTATCATTATTGAACTTACATTCATTACTAGAGCACATCCGTGTACGTATCCTGTCACTTGACCTCCGATTCTTTCTCTGCGTCGAACAGAATTTGAGGCCTTCTCCATACCGGTGAAAATCTGATTGAAGATAAGAGCGGCCCAGTTAAACCTAGGGATGTAATCCAACCTTTCTAAGTAATGGAATATTTTCATAGGGATGATTGTTCCGGTGGTCGGTATCAAAAAACAAGACAACAACATGCAAAATCATAAGCGACAAATATCTTCCACATAGTCAGGATCTTCAGAATTCTTACGGACTGTTTCCTTGAATACATCCTTGATCATTGTACTGTAAAATTCATTCCATAGGGAAAATAACAATTTCGTCTAGATAAAAAAACATTTCATTAAATTCTTTGCATACCTGGTCACTTGTGTATCGTTAAAATACTTCTCCCAAAAAGTGTCCAATAATTTATTTCATCTTCTTTATCAATACAAATCGAAACATCGGCATATGGAATCCCAAGAATATGCCCTACATCGCTCAGTGTCATTTCTAGGATATTTGACTTCACGGCAAATTTGTGATCTCCTATGTATCGTCCAACTAAGTCGTCAAGATGAAATGGATTGACTACGACCTCTACGTCCTTCAAGAAATGACCAAATCCTAATCGTTTTATACAACTGTAGAAATCCTTAGGAAGTTCATCCTTAACAAGCAAGAAAGCATTCATGTAGCCTGAATAACATCTGTTTTGCAAAAGGCAATGACCTATAAAAATTTACAAAGCAAGGTCTTCTTAAAAAATTTAATGGTTAATTCAATCTATACACAAGCAAAAAATTTAATAGTCTCCTTACTATTTTTAGCTCCCCTCAAGTACGACTTGGGGAACTCAGACTGAGGCAGTTCAAAAATTTCCACATCATTTGTCTTCTTCCGCTTTTTCTTATCGATTACATTATTCGTAAAATAATTTATCATAACAACTATAATTATCGACTAGCATTAGGTCAGCATTATACCTTTTGGGCTCGCACATCCCTTTCTCTTCCGATCATTCTTTGGTAGATATTGACTCAAAGTCATGTCGTCTGGTATGTCATCTACAATCATATGATCCATTTCTACTTCCATGTCGACGTCTGTCTCAGCTACATCAATGAGCAATTTTATATAAATCAGGAAATGAATATTAAAAGGTAAAAAGATGATTACCTTCAGTTGAATCTGATGAATCGGTTCCCACCTCCTGATTACCTAATACGATATGTACTTGGTTAAATAATAAAAAAACAATTTAACTAAATATTCATCAAATCAAATTATACTAACTAGGATAATCTTTATCTCCTTCTGAAGGTTCAAATTCAATCATAGGCGCTTTACTTCTTGATTTTTTTGTTACATCATCACTGACTTTATGAGAAACAAGCTTAGTCTTCTTTGTTGAAGGTCTTGGTGAAAACTTAGATCTCCTAGATATACGGTCTCCATCACTATAAAATACTTTACCTGAACATAGTGTTCTGATAAAAATTGATTTTTTTTCTTCTCTTTAGATGGTATTTTCTTAACACACTTGAGAATAGTGCAGTCTACCTCTCCTTCGGAAGATGATGAAATAAGAGACAATGATCCTAGTAGACTGATAGTATCCATATCATGAGGTAAACTTATTCTATCCGAACACTTATCTAGTACAACTTCTAAGTTGGGTGATAAAATCATCTTCGGCATTTCATTCACTACAGACATAGGCATTTCCAAGGGAAGTAGTTCGGTCGATAAATTCTTGTCCCTATCATCAACACGAAGACTTCCAGATGACATTTCATTCACTCTAGACACATGCGTTTCCAAAGGAACTAAGTCGGGTGATAAATTTTTTTCCAGACTAGGACTACCAGAAGGTAGTTCATTCACTTTAGACACAGGGATTTTGTATGGGACTAACTGCAACTCATTAGTCGGTAACTCCGCATCTAGTAGAGGTTGTATTGATGCTAATTTCTCAGAAATACCTTCGCAAATACTTTTTATTCGATCCAAAGAAAATAACGTATCTGGTAGAGATTTGTCCTTACTTGCAACAATGATTTCATTTGATACTTTCTTCTCCTCTACTCTATCCTTACCCATTGTACCTCCCATGATAAAAATTACTTAACAATTGAAATTACTTAACAAATCACCTGAAAAAATACAACCAATAAAAAGATATAGAAATAATATTTGCATACTACATTAAACACAATATCTAACAAACATTATACAATTAAATATCACGTCAATTTCATCAAAACATGCACAACTTCAATTCCATTTTCCATACCTTACTCTGTCTAAAAATTAAAACACATATCAAAATAAATCCCACTTCCGTCCCACATCTTAATTTCAATCACATATCAAAACAACATTTACAAACACCCTAATTACAAATTTAAATGCTAATCAACCTTAAATCCTAATCATCTCCGACATATTCATTTTCAATTTCTATATGTTTCTTTTAAAAAAAAGTCTGTCCCACATTTACAAACATCCTAATTACAAATTTATATTTGCATATTACATTAAACACAAGACCTAACAAACATTATACAATTAAATAGCACGTTAATTCCATCAAAACATGCACAACTTCAATTCCATTTTCCATACCTTACTCTGTCTAAAAATTAAAACACATATCAAAATAAATCCCACCTCCGTCCCACATCTTAATTTCAATCACATATCAAAACAACATTTACAAACACCTTAATTACAAATTTAAATGCTAATCAACCTTAAATCCTAATCATCTCCGACATATTCATTTTCAATTACTATATGTTTCTTTAAAAAAAAAAGTCTGTCCCACATATCCAAACAACATTTACAAACATCATAATTACAAATCCTAATCAACCTAAAATCATAATCATCTCCAACATATTCATTTTCAATTTATATGTTTCTTAAAAAAAAAACTGTCCCACATATCAAAATCCTACCAAAGAAATACTACTCAAACAAAAAAAATACTCTGTCCCACATTTAAAATCATAACAAAGAACAAATCTTTCTATACAAAAACCCCATTTCATAATCATAAAAACTACATTCATAAATCTTTCATACAAAAACCCCATTTACTAAGAGGTAGAAGTCGGATTGCAGCCATTACATAAATAAAAAAATGGATCAAATATAGGACGACACCCTTTACTAACATTGTAAAAAACTAAGATCTTACAACACCCATTACATAGAACGACACCTATTACGAAAATAAAAAATCCATAGACAAAACTACTATAGAAGAAAATAGCTAACCAGTGAACGATGGGGCAACCAACTCACACCGTCGTACGGACAAATCGGCAACTTGCGATGCTCTAACGGACGAACGGAAGCGACGACAGAAAAAAGACAGCGAAGAGGATGAACAGAGATAACCCAAAACCCTATTTATATCGATAGTTGGAGAGTTTAAGAGTCGCGTCTCCTAGGATATATTTTCCTTATTCCTTTCAAGTCAAACAACAACTGACAAGACAATACGACATAACTTCATCATAGGTCTCAACTATTAAATAACCAGCTATTAAAATATTCATGTCACATTCTATTATCCAGTATGCAAACGTCAATTACATCATTATAATACAAAAACATAATACACGACTGATATTCCATCAATCTATACCAACAACCAGGATCTATACGGCCCAGATAGCACATATAGTTATATCGCACAAGAATTTTGCCCTATTTAAATTATTATGAAATAATTTTTTTATAGAAATAGAAATTTAAATAAAATATTCGATAATTAAAATACGACAAAACGAAATACAAAGTTTTTAAAAAGAGTTACTAACTATCCTAATTTCTATTTCGTCACTCGTCGTTATTGTTCTTCTTTTTAAATACGAGCGTCTTTGTTAACTGAGATCTTGAAAAAATAATGGGTCGTCCTCTGTGACGTTGTGGAGTCTGCTCCTCTGCTTGCATCGTTACTTGGTTGAGGAAGAGTCTGTTGCAATACTGGTAGTGTTCGTGACGTCGACGCTTCAGATAAATTAATGTTGAACCTGGCCATTTGATCCGGTTGCGTCGTAGTGTCGTTGAATATTGAAGGAAATTCTGGTAAGCGCAAGTTAGGATTCTGAGCGAGAAGAGCGTTATTGTATTGTTGAAAGTATGTCATTTGACGAGTCATCGCTAATTCATTTTGACAAGCCATCGCTTTCTCGACTGCGTCGTTAACCTTATCATCAACCTGTAAATTAAAAAATATATATATAACATCGTTATTTTATCAACCCTAAATCAAATTAATAAATCGGAAAAAAAAGATGTAGATTAAATACTTACATCATCTTCAGTCATAGGCTCTTTTTGTTTATCATACGAAGTACTGCCGACATTCATACGATGTGATGTCTTTCTGTTTAATGAGAAACCAGTTGTTCCTAATAGACGAATTTTCTTTGAGCTTCTACCGATATATTCGGTTATAGCAAACTAGATCAGAGCATAATTAAAAAAATTAAACGATTATTTAAAATAATTAAAAAAATAATAATTAATTATATTGAAAAAAATAGAAAATAACCTTTTTCGAAATATTTTCTTGTTCAACCATTCTTCTTTCTTCTTCCGTTCCTATCCACTTTAACACTTTTATCCTAAAACAAACAAATCAAAATAGTTAATAAAAAATATAGTAATTAATACTAATTAATTAAAAAGATCGCGTACCACTCGTTTGTCTTTTGGATAAGATGCCAACACATTTTCTTACCAAATTTATTTTTCATTTTCACCTTTTTGTTTCTGCAATGTTAAAAAAAATTATAAAAAAATTGAAAGTATTAAATTAAATATTTTTAATTACAGTTTCGAAATTTCTTTTTGAAAGGCTTTAAAACCTAAACTGTGTGGAATTTTTTTTCCCGATTATTTTTGTTTATTTCGGAAATTTTCTGCAATCACGAAAGAGATATAATAAAGTTAATTGAAAATTTTATATTTTTATTTCATTAAAACATTAATATTTAATACGTATCATTCCTTTCTTTGATCTTCTCTCGTTCAGCTTGTTTAGAAATTGATCTTTGATAATGTAATCGGGTAAAATTTTCATAACCTCTTCGATTGATAATTTTTTATTATCATATTTTGCAACTAAAGAGTTATGAGCGGTTTTTCATAATTTATTCAACCTTTCGTTGATATGTCAATAAGCTTGGTTTGTACCGCTAAAATCAAATTTTTTACGTTCGATAAACAATTATAAAATTAATTTAATTTATAATTATAATTAACTATTAATTAACTATAAATAATAATTAAATAATTAACCTGAATCGTTTCCATCGCTTCTTCTATGTTTGTCTTCTCTTGTTCAAGTCATGGTACGCCATCTGTAGTAACTTAAAATCGTTCGCGACCAATGTCATTTTCTTGTTTAATTTTTGCGTGACGCTATCGAAGACAATTTCATCGTTTTCGAATAATACTTTAAATTTACGTCATTGGTCTGAATCATATTGCGGATGATCTTTATTTCGATCTTTGGATTTTTTTTGATCGAACATTGTTTGAACACCCAGCCGTCCGTGTTCATGTCCACATCATTATGATCAGAATACTAATCATCAGAGTGATCACCAGAATGATCAGAATACGATAACTAGTCAATACATCTAAATAAAATAAAAATAATATAATTAATTTATATAAATTAAAGATATTTAAATGAAATAATTCGAAAAAATAATAAAATTCATTGTACATTGTCTACATCAAATATTTGTCTATTAGGTATGTTCAATACAAAACTCCTATTAGGTTCAATATGATATATTGGATAAAAACATTGTTTTGTTTGTTCGGCGAAAATAAACGGTTCTTCCTCGTATTTTGGATTGACGTTTTCACGCTAACAAAACCAAACTCGTTTTTATTATATCCATCGTACCATTTGCAATGAAACATCAGATATTTCAACATATCGTATTCATAACATACTTCGAACACTTTATGAAAAGTTTCATGATACAAAAGATCATCAATTGTTGGATCGTCATTCGGATATTTTAAGTATATGGATGAGTAGATATAGTGGCGGAGACTAATACACCGTAATTTTGTGTCTTCTTTAAATTTGACACATCAAACGAAAAAAATTTCACACCATTTAAGATGTATCCATTGTATGACTTTAGAAAATAATTAGGACATTGATATCGAACAAATATCTGCCGAAATATTCTGGACTTTGCCCTATTATTCTGAACATATTTTTCAAATCAGTTGGCAAATTCTTTGAAATGCATTTTTTGCAAACGCAACGAAGTAAGAGTCAGGTATCTAAATTTTCAAACGTAATTATTAATTTCGAAAGACAATAACTGAAATAAAATCATATCATATACGTACATATCTTTGTTTTAGGTCGTCGATATGAAGACTTTGAAATATCTCAGTATTATCCATATTGAAAATGATATACCGATGAACTTGACCATGTTCAAGTTTAGTGAGCGAAGTGTGAGTTGATGCACCATAGTAACCATCGATATATCTTTTCGTTTTCTTTGATTTAGTTTTAACGTTATGTAGAAAACGTGAACAGAATGTCATAGATTCATCGGTCATATATTTTTCTGCAATCGACCCTTCAGGATGATTCCGGGTTCGAACGTATTTTTTTTAAGTTAATAGATATCTTTCAATTGGATACATCCATCGATAATATACGGGACTAACCACTTTCACTTCATTTGCGAGATGTATCATTATTGTGAAAAAAATCCGGAGGAAATATTTTTTCTAATTTGCACAATATGATAACGATGTTTTTTTCTAATCTCTCCATATGATCAACTACAATCGATTTCGAACAAATCGTGTTAAAATAGTTGCATATATCAACTAAAACATATGTTACCTTTGGATGTGTTGATCGACGTAACGCAATCGAAAGTAATTGTTGCATTATCATATGACAATCGTGACTTTTCAAACCTGTAAACTTCCTTAATTTCTTTCAATTTTACTTTCGATGAAATGTTGGATGCGTACTCATCCGGAAACATGAAATTATGAAACACTTTACAGAAAATCGTCTTTTCTTCATTACTGAGATTGAATATCGCCTTTGAAATCTTCCATTAAGAATCACTAATCTTTATTGAATGTAACTCTGAACGAATTTTCATTTTTTGAAGATCCAAACGTACACTCAAATTATCTTTCAATTTGTCATACATTCCCAATAAAGTGTTTAGAATATTATCGCAAATATTTTTTTCAGTATGCATAATGTCGATATTATGACATATCAAGAGAGTTTTCCAATGAGGCAATTGAAAAAAATACTTACTTTTTTCCATCCAGGAGGTAAGGACATGACTTTCATCTTTTTCTTTGATGGTCTTTCTATAGAATCAAAATTGTCAACATAGAATTATATTTTAATCATGTTAATTTTAGTCTTAATTACACTATTAATCTAAAGAGTAAAATATGTCAAGATTAAACCTAACTTTAAATTAATCAATAAATTAATTAAGTCAGAAGCCTTGAATAATTGGAATTGGTACAATTGCATAAAACACCTTGAACATAATTATTATTGTTATTTTCGATCTCTAACACTTTATTCAAAGTACAATATTCCATGAGCACAAGATACTTTTCACAAAAAATCTTCTCAAGTGGACAAAAGATATCTTAGATGGAATCCACTATTAACAAAAGATAGCTTGGATAGAATCCACTATTCATAAAAGTATCTTTCCAAAAAAAAAGGACAAGTCTTGGACTCATGTGAGGAATCAAAGAACCATCCAATGAAGATCCAAAGGTGGACAAGTGATGAACAAGACTATAAATAAAGGGGTATCTCTTCCATTTTCGTCCATCACATCTAAAACATTTCAAAGAGCTTTCACTCCACATTTGAGATGTCTAAAGTGTTCTTGTTTCCAAACTTTCAAAAGTTCTCAAGTGTTCTAGCTTTCCGAAGCTTCAAATGCTCTCCAACTTCTACTTCTAATCCTCTTGTTCATATTTACAAGTAAAAAGTTTTGTGTACTTAATATTCCACTCCTCTAATCATCTCTTGTGTGTGTCCCCTTTGGTTGAGAGGTTTGTCTCAATATCACTAAAGTGTGAGAAAAGGTTTTTTAGCTCAACCATAAAGCTCTAAGTTTGATTCTATAGAGTTTCCTGAAAAACTCTTAGGTCGAATCTATCTTGAAAGATTTTTAGGTTTTTAAGAGTTCTTTGATACTCTAAGGTTTTAGCCTACACGCAAAGGTTGAGAGGTTTTTAAGAGTTTCCTTGATATTATAAAGTGTGAGTCTACCCGTAAAAGATTGGTTCATAAGCGAAGTTAGTCTTAAAGCTTAGAGAAGTTTTTAAGAGTTTCCTTGATACTCTAAGGTGTGAGTCTATCCGTAAAAGACCGGTCCCAGGTCGACTTTCTATTTCAGTATTCTCTACTAAATTCCTCATATATAATATAATATAATAAAATAAATAATTATTAAATAAAAAAATCGGGGTGACTGTCCGGGCTTTGTCCTGCCCTCCCCCAATCGAGATCCACCTCGAATCGAGGAGTATCACGAACTCTTCTTGACACTTTTGTCGCTTTGGTCGGATGTCGTCACATTTCAGGGGGAGTATCACAAACTCTCTCCGACACTTCTGTCGTTTTGGCCAGAAGTTGTCACGTTTTCTGCAGGTACTTAGGGGGAGTATCACGAACTCTTCCCGACACTTCTGCGGCTCCGGCCGGAAATTGTCGAATATGAGCACGGTAAATCTGTCGCTTTGACCAGATTTACCGTAGATTTATTCGAGCAAAGGAGGGATAGCGCGAAAAGTAAAACCGCGTGGTAAGTTCCATAAGTCAATAAAATATGTGTTTTAGACTGATTTAGTTGTTTTGCAGACTGTTTTCTTTTTTGCAGGTATGATTCTGTCGCTTTGGCAAGAATCAGATCTATCTTGTCGCTTTGGCCTCGATAGATCAATGATCATTTTGTCGCTTTTGCCTTAATGATCCCAACCCATCATTCCGCTTATTTGCATTAATGGGTTAGTTGTCGTTGCGGACATAAAGTCGCTCTTGATCAGAGTTGACTATAAACATTAGTTCTATCGCTTCGGCACTAGATTCTGTCGCTTTGGCCAGAATTAGATCTATTTTGTCTCTTTGGCCTTAATAGATCAATGTCCATTTTGTCGCTTTGGTCTTAATGGACCAGAAATTATTTTGTCGCTTTGGCCTTAATAATTCTCTCATCTTGTCGCTTTGGCCTTGATGACACATCAAAAGTCTCTCTTGATCAGAGTCAGACTATAAACACGTAGTTCTGTGGCCTAGAACTAGATTATGTCGCTTCGGCCAGAATCAATCCATTTTGTCGCTTTGACCTTAATGGATCCGGAATCAATGTGTCGATGTGGCCACAATGATTCGATCTCATCTTGTCACTTTGGTCTTGATGCGGATCACACACAACCTTGCATGGGGGGGGAGGGTACTGGCGATATACGCATGTTTCTTGTACTCTCTTCAGAGGGAGTATGTACTGGTTGCTGGCCCACGCCATTATGGCATCTTTAACCGATACCATTATGGTTGGGTGCGATGCCCGCCGCGGACCACGCCCCCGAGGACCCTATAAAAGGGGTTCAGTCCAAGGCAGATTACAAGTTCCATTCCAACCAGAGCACACTCGGAGCGGAATCGTCGACTCCCACACCTAAGTCGCCTATTTCTCTCCTACAGGATTTGACGTAGAGCGCACGTCGTGGACTCCAAAGCCTCTGGCATCACCTCGCACCGCCGCGAGCCCCTGATAGAAGATTTTGTGCTTCATCAAAGTAGATAGGTAAAGGCACCGATCGACAGTTCATTTAAAAATGTTTAAGCTACCGTCAGCCCATCGTTTCCGCCGGACAAGCTGGCAAAAGAGGCATCTGGGACAACAAAATCGGGAAGTTGACCCTAAATCTCTGGAGAGTGAGATTGAGGAACCTACCAACGAAGGACATGCTAATTGGGAGATGTATGATCATATAGGACGAATGCGAGCTTTGTAAAAATGCCCAGGAATCGATTGATCATGTTTTCACGAATTGCATGCACTTACACCAAATGGGTCCTAACAGAAGCTATGGATGTCGTCGGATCATTGGTAAAATTAGATGCAACGACCAACTTCAAATTGAACAAGGTAACACGAGGATCACCCGCGTGATGACTTCATTGGAACATTTACGGCATCGCTCTATTCCACATCTGAAAACAGAGGAATCTGAGGCGGATGAAGACAAGGTCCGACACTAAGCAAGAGATCCTACGCCAGGTAATCGGAATGGCCGAAATCGAATTCGATGAAGACAAATTCATACGCAGGTGCATGACAGCGAAAGAACGACAAGCGTTGCTCCAGTAGGACACATTGTTGATGCTCATCCACGAAGGATAAAAGGAAGTTATCCACGGCTAACTCCCAGGCGAGAAGGTAATTAGCAATTTACACCTAAAGATTGAGTTAAACTATAACTATTTTCATTAATACAAAAGGTAAACTATTCAAAAAAAAAATTAACAAAGCTGTCAAATTTAATTTGAGTTCAACCCCTTTATAACCTAAAAATTAGCATTAACTAATATCATTTTGACACTAAGTACATGCAGATATATAATATATTATCTTATGTGTGGGTCGGCCCTGACCTGTACCCGAATTTTAAAATCAGGTTTGGTTCCGAGTTTGATAATTTTAAAATATTAAATAATTTTTAGTCGAAAACTCATATATATATATATATATATATAATGATAGTCGACCGACGATAAAAATAAAAGAGAAGAGAGAAATAATAATATTAGAATTTAGAATTTAAAAGAAAATGAGAAATTTATTAAATGCCTTTATTAAATTTTTATAAATTATTTATATTTTAAAGCCTTGTTTATAAAAAAATTCGAGTTTTGTGTGAATCTGATTCGGAGTTTACCTGAGGCTGACCTGAAAAAATCGAGTTAAAAAAATCCAAGTTCGGATCTTTCATATTGGTTGCATGGTCGAAAATATCTACCCAAACTGAACATGTTGTGGTTCGGGTCGGGTTCGGATTTGACCCGACTCATGCCCACCCTTATGTTATATTATATTTAACGAGAGTCAATTGACACTAGGAAATCTTAATTATTATCGTGATTTATTTATGATTGTTAAATTAGTCTCTTTATATTAGATTCCATTTTTATTTATTATAGAACTGCAGAATCAACCATTGTAGGATTAGAGATCGAGAAGGTGGAGTAGATGAGAGGAGATCGAGAATTAGGATTAGGGTTTGAAATGATAGGAAATCTTGTAATTTTGATCAAGATTGAAAAGAGGTATTAAAGAATACGGTGCGATTCTGGGACGGTACTCGTCAGATAAGGTACCCTGACGGACACTCAATCTGACCGTCCCGCAAAGCTCGACCGTCCGTTGCGGGTGTCCGATGTGTCCGGGGCGAATCACCATCGCGGAGATTCCGCAATCGCGAGTTCCGCGGTGCGATTACAGGTCCGAGCGAACCGCAATCGCGAGTTCCGCGGAGCGATTGCAGGTCCGTCGGAACTACAATCGAGTTCCGAGCGAACTGCAACCGCGAGTTCCGTGGAGCGTTTGCAGGTCAGCGGAGCGATTGCAGGTCCGCGGAGTGATTGCAGTTCGGTCGGATGTGTGTTCCGCGATCAGTTCCTCTGCAGATGTGTGTTCCCCGATGGGTTCCACGTGACCGGCGGGTGTTCCGCGGATGGGTTCATCGATGTGTGTTCCGCGATGTGGGTTCCGCGGATGAGTTCCGCGATGTGTGTTTCGCGATGTGGGTTCTGCGTGACCGGTGGGTGGTAGATATTTTCGTTGCGGGGATGGTAAATGCAGGGGAGCCATACCTCTATGGCGAGGCTGCTCTGGATGCACGCCATTAAGTCAATAAAATTGGTCGTCGATAGGGAACAACATGGAAGGTCATCGAGGAACTCGCGACGAAATTTCAACGACATCCAGCCTTTTCTGTTAAAGAATATTCCAAACAAGTTATTTATAGTAAAGCTATATTGGGCCTCTAACAATTTGGCCCAATCCAAACAACAGTTATAAACTAAACATAAATAATAATAAAAGAAATCATTATGTAATTATAAACTAAAAATAATGATGTAATTATATATGAGATTAGAAATCATCTGTTAATATTTATCATGTTTACAAACTAATCAATTTACAAGTAACTAATTACACCTAAAAGCATCATTAACACATATTTTGAAAGATGAAAAATAAACATCTCTAAATTCTCAAATAATAGATTGACCCAATTGGAACACCTGTAGGCCTAATCCATCGGGGAGACTGGAGAGCACTGATACGGTGATACCCCGACTCAATTGAGCGGCCTAGCAAGGGACATCCTAGGCAATTGTGGCACGATCTCGACCCGACCTGAGGGGTGGAGGAAGAATCATAAATACTGCTCTCTTAAATGGAGGTACACGCTACACTTGTCATTTGTACTCCAGAAAAAAAATGATTAACTCACTATAAGTAATCTTAACCTTAATCCTAATCCATCATGTAGTCTTACACTATCATTTACAAATTAATATACAACTTTATTTATTATATATAATTTGTTCTTACTTGATATTTATAATGCTAGTTGCTACTTGCTACTTGCTAGGCATAGAATCATTTATATTATCACATATATATATATATATATATATATATTAAAACACGTGACATGCATGTGCGGCTCAGCCACTGCGCACGTACTAGGTTGTTAAAATGGGCTGACTGTGGAGGACAAGAGTCTCGACGGTGAGGCCAGGGCCAAATCCGAACAGCACACCCCAATCGTAGCCGTCTCCGGTGGTCTTCTTTCCGTCCTCCATCGACTTCCTCCTCATCTCGTCAAGTATGAAAAGAACACAAGCGCTGGACATGTTTCCATACTCCTTCAGAACTTCTTTGGTTGCCTTCATCTTATCCTCCATCAACCCTAATTTCGACTCGACCTGGTCCAGAATTGCAGGTCCTCCCGGGTGCGCGATCCAGAAGAGAGAGTTCCAGTCGTCGATTCCCAGTGGTGCGAATGCCTCAACGAGGCTTTTCTCGATGTTCTTGGAGATTATTCGAGGAACATCTTTGAGGAGATGGAAGGTCAGACCGGACTCTCGGAGGTGTCCGTCGATTGCACCTGCAGTGATTTTAATTAAGACTAATAATATAATCGATGCATGCATGTAACGTAGCTAGGTAGATCCGTAAATAATAGCTAGGTACGTACCATCGGAATCGGGAAGAATTTTCTGAGAGGCGGAGATGAGTTTGAAAAGAGGTCTTTCGATGGAGAGGTCGGGATCTGCACCGACGATAACAGCAGCCGCACCATCTCCAAAAAGAGCCTGTCCGACAAGACTGTCCAAATGCGTCTCCGACGGTCCACGGAAAGTTACCGCAGTTATCTCGGAGCAAACGACGAGAACACGCGCACCGCGGTTGTTCTCCGCGAGGTCCTTGGCAAGACGGAGGACCGTACCTCCAGCAAAACAGCCTTGCTGGTACATCATGAGACGTTTGACGGAGGGACGGAGACTTAGAAGCTTAGTCAGCTGATAATCTGCACCAGGCATGTCGACGCCGCTGGTGGTGCAGAAAACGAGATGCGTGATCTTGGATTTAGACTGTCCCCACTCCTTGATCGCCTTCGCCGCCGCCTCTTTGCCAAGTCTGGGCACCTCCACGACCACCATATCCTGACGGACGTCGAGTGAAGGCGCCATGTAAGCGCATACATTAGGGTTTTCCTTAAGAATATCCTCCGTCAAGTACATGTGCCTCTTCCTGATCATCGACTTCTCACACATCCGTTCGAACTTGCTCTTCAGATCGGTGAGATGCTCACTCTTGGTCACCCTGAAGTAGTAATCAGGGTAATCCTCTTGGTACATGGTATTCGCAGGCGTAGCAGTGCCAATAGCCAGCACCGTTGCCGGACCTTTCGCCCTCTGTTCTTGACGGAACAACTCGATCATCCCTTCCGACATCGTATTAATTCGTCAGAGATATCAAATCATATACAAGCTCACGTACGAAATTAAAGAAGCGGCAGATATGACAAGTAAAATATAAAGAGAACCAGAGAAGGCGACGATGACTTGGACTGATGGTACGTAGACTGGTGGTCGTGGATCACGTGGTGGTTATAGACTCATACTCTAGCACTCTCGCGTGGTAGATGGGAAAAACACGTTCATCAAGTGAATGCATGTTTGGTAGTTCAGTTTGATTTTGTCGGTTGTGTTCAGTTTAATTTTGTTTGATGGATCTCTTAACATAGTTGTCACGATCTTTATAAACTCTCCTGTCCATGGTTCGTCAAGTGAATACGTTTGGTTAATTTATTATTTGTCTTTCTTTCTTTTTTATCTGATATTTCAATCACAAATTCATATGGTCGAAAATAAAATATCGTTTCTTCCAATCCGTCTACAACTTTGGCGATTCGAATTCGGACACCGGAAATCTACTCAACGAAGGGGTCTCCGGTGGTCCATTGGCCACAATAAGTAACCTTCCATATGGAATGACTTTCACTGGAAAATCCACCGGTCGTTGTTCCGATGGTCTTCTTATGATCGATTTCATCGTCGAATTTCAACCGCGTCAGTTTTTGAAACTGGAATCCCGGGACTGAAACCAAAACCGGAACCCATCGTGAGTGTAGGAGCGGGAGGGCGCGTGAACGCCCTATATATATGTATGTAAATTGATTAATGATTACTAAAACTTTGGTATTCAATGAACAGCTAAGGAACTTCGTATTCCCTCACCTTTGAGATGATGATGGGTTGTTTGATGGGCTTTTAACAAAATCAACTATAAGAATAATTAGTAACCCATTTTCATCGTTATTGTCGCATGACAGACTGAGCTGGTTGGTTTTTGAATGATACCTGCAGTTTTTCAAAGGGAAAACAATATTGTTCTACAAAAAAACACAATGCATTAATTGCAATATAAATTCTTTGAGTATCATCAGAATCAAAACAAATATACGTACCCAAAGAAATTAAACACAAGATATATAATATGCGAAAATTGAATTTATTTTTGTTGTATGATCGAAGCTGTAAGGGTCGATTATACTTCACACCCAAATTAATTATTAATGGATTGAGAAATAAGAAGATGTCGAGTTTCTTGTTAAAAAGAATTTGTCGGGTACATGACCATTGGCCAACAATGTTAAATTAGTGTTAACAGTGTGTTGAATTTTACTTTTTGAAGTTCCATTTTGCTCATGAGTGCAATTCTAGCCTCAATTCTATTAGAAATGAAATAGAAATTGAAAATTCTTGATTTTATGTCTAATTTTATTTTCAATTATAAGATAGAATTTTTTTAAAGTGACCGGGCAAAACATCCTATTTAAGTTTAAGAGGATATATAAAGTCGATCATACAAAACGAGAATAATCATCAAAAAATAAAACAAAATATCGAATATCATTCAAAGCTAGAATTCATAAGGAAAAGTCCCCAAACATCATTAAAAGTAGGTGATAAATAACTACTACAAGACTTGCCCAAAATGCAAGATAGATTTACATTGATGAAGAGTATAGATTGAGAAACCAATAGTTTATTTTGACAAATGAGCTTACATTGGTTGGGATGACCTAACCGTTAATATATGCTAAAGATCCATATATACTTGAGTGTGATTAACCTAATTAGAATAATTAATGAGCTATATATTGATTGCATCTTATACAAGCGACCATCGATCATGTAGGAGTTGATAGATGTCCAAATCCTTCCCAAAAACACGAAAAGGCTAGTAAGAATATTGGTGTGTACGTGGGCTCGTCGTTGCAAACTCACAACCTCAACTCTCTCAAGTGTTTACTTTCTAGAATTGTCACCCCTCCTCCCTTAATGGACCAGGGGAGGTATTTATAGCGCTCTGCTTGTTTATGGGCCTCGTGGGCTCGCCGGCCCATTCGTTCCCTCTGGCCTGTTCGCACGCCCGGGCCTTTAAAGGTGACTAATTCGGTCCATAGACCGTTGGGTGGTCCAAGGTACCAACAAAGAATATACAAAATAACAATGATTATCAACAGAAAATTGATGAGCCGACAATAAAGGAAGTTTCAAAGACCGAACATGCAAAACATTGGTTACTTTAAAGATTTGCAATTACCAATATGCTTAAGCCTAAAAACTTACCATTTCTGAGTTGGACATGCATGACATGTAAGTTTTTTTTTTTAAGCGAACATGTTCCTTTATAAGGCCTCACACTAGATATAGGGTGAATGGGGCCCAAGTGGTCAGACATGGCTATTACTGACCCGAAGTTCGTAGGGCCGGCTTATTAAACCCGACACGTAACACACGGTCACTCAAACATCGGGGCACGTTCTAGGTCGAAAAACCGCCTCACCAAATAGACCACGAGAAAGGGTCGTTCGAACGATCAGGTGCGATCTAGGCAAACAAGACGAACGAAGACCACCCGATTTACCTGGAGCCCGTCCCGAAAATGGAAGTACAATTCGTTTAAAAAGCCAAACGAGGAAAGGGGGAGGCAACCCCACGAATACCTTAAAACCTACTATACCATGCATGCACAATAAAGGACGAACATACGAGGTCCAAACTAATTAAGCCAAACGGGCAAGAGAGACAAGTAAAGGAAAATGTTATTCCAATAAGGTACAATGAAAAGGGAAAAATCTACCGTTAAAATTCGAATTCTTTAAGAATTCTGGATTCGGATATCCGAATAAATATATAATAAATTAATATTATTATATTTATATTATAAATTATTGAACACTTAAAGTCTTAAACATAATTACCTAAGTTATCATTATAATTTTTTATAACTTATTAATTTATAATTATTAAATCATAACTCTAAAGTTATTCGGATTATCCGAAAATTCGAATAATTTATCCGAATTCGGATTTGGATACTTGCATATACGATATGAATCCGACCGATATGCATGCTTTTGGAAGTTAGTTTTTGAGGTATTCAAAGTAATTTTTAGGAAAGTTCTAAGCCCAAAATAGCTAGTCCATCAAATCCTAACCGTTCATCTACATTTGATCACAATTTTTTTCATTATTTTGGTAAATAAAAAAAAACAGAACGAGGATTTCATAATTTTTTTCAAGATTTAAAGTTAGGATCACACTTTATTTTTAGCTTATTAAAGATTAACTTCCTAAATTTTTTTCAGTTGTGAGTTAAAAATAAACACTTATACATTTTCTGACCATCTTATTCTTACCCTTATAATTAAATTAAATTTACAGATATGCCATGCCATGCCACTGTAATAAAAAAAACGGGCAGAAATGAAATAACGGTAAACCCCCAAACCCATCGATCTGTGTCTTCTTTTCTCATTTCATCGTGGGATAGTAAGTACGGACTTGGTATTGATTACTGAGCACATGGGTACCGGTTTTGAGCTTGGGGATGGCCGGAATGAAGATAGGCAATCCAACGGCTATAGTCGTTGATATTGCCGGTGGAAACTCTGACAGGTCTTGCGTCCCTACTGGGAGGGATTAATCTTACTCGGAAACTATCTAGGTAAGATCTAAATTGAATTTCGCTTCTAACGGTACCGGTAATGTAGGATTTGGTGGAGTATTGGCACATCGACGGATTCTTGATAACCTCGTCTGAGAAGGAGTTGGGCAGGGTGCGGATCGAGCAAGTTCTCACTTGGAATTACCTTGGAGGAAATGATCGGATAGTTGAGGAAAGTCTAAATCTTGAGTTTGGGAAGGTTCTGGAACCTGTGGTGGATTCTGGCTAAAAGTCTGGCGAGAAATCATCTTTTCCGGCGAATATTGAACCAGAAAAAAACAATTAAATTCGAGTAACATTTTTCGGGTTATTGGAACGGGTTAACAGGTGATCAGGACGACGAGTAAAATAATTTAAATTAGCTAAATTAAAAAATTTATCCTTTAACACACCTATAAACTAGACTTGATGGTTATTTAAGGGTAAGTATTAAAACTAGTCACCTAAGATGGCTTGGTAGTCAAAACTACCCACCAAGCCTAGGTGTTAGGTGGTTAGGGTGTAAATTTTCTTAATTTGCCCTTCATTAGTAAATTGTGTGGAGGGTGTATCCATACCTGTTTACCCGTTGCAATGACCCACTACCTAACATCTGGAAAATATTACCCGAAGGGCACACCCGACTACCCGGTGTTGGGTGTTGAACGAGGATTTTAGGGATTCTAAGAAGAAGAAAAATACTCCGGATCAGGTTTCGCCGACCAGGTTTCTCTATCTATACTCCGGATGTTCCCATCACATGTGATTAAGGGTGATACGAATTACGATTATTCCATTTCGATTTTTTATTTTTTTTTCACAAGCAACATTCATTTATTTCTTTAGGTATCAAATATCGATAGCGAAGCAATTGATTCAGGAAGGTAGCGATTCTTGGAACACAATTTCTGGTAAAGATCTTAATCACGCGCCTCTTTTGGTAAAGATCAATGAAACTCTTGTGCATAAGGTGTATAGAGGAGTGCGTATGCGGAATTGGGGCAAGTGGGTGTCTGAGATTCGAGAACCGAGGAAGAAGTCAAGGATATGGCTTGGTACTTTTCCGACGCCAGAGATGGCTGCTCGTGTTCATGACGTCGCTGCACTCAGTATAAAAGGCAATGCTGCGTTTCTGAATTTTCCCGATCTCATCGACCTTCTTCCACGACCCACTACTCAGTTGCGCGCCTCGTGACGTGCAAGAAGCAGCCTCGTGGCGTTCATGGACGTCAGTCGACCCTTGACTTCGTCTTCGTCGTCGATGGAGAAGGCCGCATCTTTAGAGGAACTGGGTCAGATCGTCAAATTGCCAAGTTTGGATTCTTTAGAGTGTAGCAGCAGCAGTGAGTTCTTGCATTTAGAGTGGAGGAGAATATGGAGGAGGAAGGACGATGTATAGAATAGAAGTATGGGAGGTGGGAGGACGATGGGTGGGTACATTTTTTGTCCGTTACTGACAATAACATATCAAAAAAATTTTTTTAAAAAATTAAGGGTAAAATGGTTTTAAAATTTATAGGTGGGTAGTTTTAACTCCTAAGCAATCTTAGGTGGTTAGTTTTAACAATTTTCCTTTTTTTTACCACCAAACCATACTTTTTAAACCTACCCTTTGAGTAACATCACCACATGGCAAGCCAATCTGGTTCGACAGTACTATACATAACACTAGACAGTTATGTCGTAATGTGAGGTAGCTAGTATTTAAGTAGTTGGTAGCATTAATCCTTCCCCACTACAAGTCAAAATTAGATTAGTTTAACTGTCTAATTATTAATTAAAGTTTATGAATGAGTGTAAAAATTTAATTTGTTCATAATTTTGAATGTGGACAGCTGCATGTGGAATTTATTGATGATTTGATGTGAATCGAAGCGGAGTGGAGACTCATCCATGGAAGTTATATATATACATAAATCACAGGTTTTATCTTGCAAATTACTTCTATCAGACGACAATCACTCATTCTTCTTACTTCTTACACATTTTATATTTTGAGTTTTGACCCGAGAAATAAAATAATGTTGCATGCATGTCCAAATCTGAGGGTAGTTGGGATTAAAAATTACCTAGTATAACTTAACCGCGTATGAATTGTGATTCGTAGATAAAATGTTATTTGGTAATTTGATAAGTTGTCTATTATGGAATGCTTAGGTGGTTCGAACGTCGCATTCAGATTTTATTATTTCCATGGCATACCTAGATCCATCCTCACCTTATGATTTATAAATACTGCATGTATATTCTGTTCACTACTCGCACCTACTACCACTGCTCACCGGAAACATGTCTGTGGCGATGATCGAGGACTTCCGCCAGGCGCAGAGGGCAAAAGGACCAGCCAATGTGCTTGCAATTGGGACCGCCACGCCCAAGCATGCCATCTTGCAGGCGGATTATCCTGATTACTACTTCAGGGTGACCAAGAGTGAGCATCTCACCGATCTGAAGAGCAAGTTCGAACGGATGTGTGAGAAATCGATGATCAGGAAGAGGCACATGTACTTGACGGAGGATATTCTTAAGGAAAACCCTAATGTTTGCGCCTATATGGCGCCTTCACTCGACGTTCGTCAGGATATGGTCGTCGTGGAAGTGCCGAGACTCGGTAAAGAGGCGGCGACGAAGGCGATCAAGGAGTGGGGACAGTCCAAGTCAAAGATCACGCATCTCGTTTTCTGCACCACCAGTGGCGTCGACATGCCCGGTGCAGATTACCAACTGACTAAGCTTCTAGGTCTCCGTCCCTCCGTCAAGCGTCTCATGATGTACCAGCAAGGCTGTTTTGCCGGAGGTGCGGTCCTCCGTCTCGCTAAGGACCTCGCGGAGAACAACCGCGGTGCGCGTGTTCTCGTCGTCTGCTCCGAGGTAACTGCGGTAACCTTTCGTGGACCGTCGGAGACGCATTTGGACAGTCTTGTCGGACAGGCTCTTTTTGGAGATGGTGCGGCTGCCGTTATCGTCGGTGCAGATCCCGACCTCTCCATCGAAAGACCTCTTTTCCAACTAATCTCCGCCTCTCAGACAATTCTTCCGGATTCCGATGGTACGCACCTACCCTATCCACGTAACATACTTACTGAATGCATGAATGATTGAATGGTAAATAATTAATTACTTACGCACCTACCTACCTACCCATATCAATTAATCTTGTTTATTAAAATTACTACAGGTGCAATTGACGGGCACCTCCGGGAGGTTGGTCTGACCTTCCATCTCCTAAAAGACGTTCCCGGAATAATCTCGAAGAACATCGAGAAAAGCCTCGTCGAAGCATTCACCCCTCTGGGAATAGCGGACTGGAACTCTCTCTTCTGGATCGCGCACCCGGGTGGACCTGCAATTCTGGACCAGGTCGAGTCGAAATTAGGGTTGATGAAGGAAAAGATGGAGGCAACCAAAGAAATTTTGAAGGAGTACGGAAACATGTCCAGCGCTTGTGTTCTTTTCATACTTGACGAGATGAGGAGGAAGTCGATGGAGGACGGAAAGAAGACCACCGGAGACGGCTACGATTGGGGTGTGCTGTTCGGTTTCGGCCCTGGTCTCACCGTCGAGACTCTTGTCCTCCACAGCCAACCCATCTTAACCACCTAGACGCTAGGATAATATTTGTTTTACTTCTACGCCGCATGTGTAAATAAATGGTAAATAAAATCCTACGTCATTTTATCTATGTTCAAATAAATTTTTTTATTTACCATGAAAATATTCCTCCATTGGTTAATCGTTTAGAGTTTTAGTTAAAAGGGTTTAGTAACGAAAATTATTATTTATACAGAGGAAATGAAGTTCCTATGGGCATATGTTATACGAGCAAAAAAAAAAAAAAAACGTTAACCTAATCACCTTGTATCCAATGTTGAATTGGGGTAGGTTGGATCCGAGATTCTTCCCGGAAAATATGAGCAGACCGGGCCCAGGGGACAGTGCCTGAAAAAACAACGAGGCAACGGGACATTAGGGACGAGACAAATATATAAAAACAGGACGAGAGTCAGTTGTCACCGCTAAGTCCTAACTTAAGGGATGTAAATTAAATAATGAAAATGAAAGGATGGTGAATAAAAAGTTATGAAAATTAAACCTGATAGTAAGAGTCAAGAATCAAGATGAAGAATGAATGGTCACGATTGAATTTTCATATTATAACATTTAACATATTATAAAACTAGATAAAATAAAACTTTTCACTAAAATGGGTATTAAAAAGTTACAATGGATATCTAAATTCTATTAAAAAGTTACAGTGGAAGATGATATTACATGTTGTATTTACAACATTTAATAGTCAACTACCAAATGAATATTTTTATTTACTTTATACGAATATTACATTTTGTTGTTGTTGTTAATATACACGTATGAGCAGAGTTGAGCGGGGACTCGTGTTACCCGTCCCGTCCCAAAAATCGTCCCCATCCCTGGTCGAAATATTTATTTAAAAAAAAAAAAATTACTTTATTTTAAACAGTAATTTAAACTTTATTTTTTTTAATCTCACCCCTAACTCCCTAAGTAAGACAGTAAAAAATATTAATCGTTCATCCTTTTATTAATTAATATTTAATATAAAAAATCATAAGAAATTAAGAATAAGGTACAATGGAACAAGAATGTCTTTTGTCTTATTTTAGTTATTTCATTTAAACAAGCGGTGGAACAAGAGGCTAATACAGTAATACCTTAGTTATTTCATTTTAAAAAAATTCTGACATGCGACAGCTTACCTTAGGACAGCGGTAGAACAAGATGTCGGTGCTCGGTAGTGGAACAAGGTTACAAGAATAAGAACGAGATTAATTTGATTATGTTTAACTTTTAAGTTTTTAATTAGGAATTTAGGATATATATTTAATTTTACAATTTTAAATATAAATCTATCTATTTAATATATTGTATAGGGTTATTTATATAAATTATACAATATAATTTTTTTTATAGGATCTATATGCAATTTTCTCAGGGTACGGGGATTATCTGGGACGGGGATTTCAATTCCCATCTCCGTACCCGGAAATGACCGGGGATTTTGACGGGGACGGGGATTTTTCTGTTTTGGTACGGGGAAGGGGAATCTCACCCCTACGTATGAACGGACAAAAACCTTCTCAAGGGGATGGAAAGTTGTAAGCTTTTGTTAATTTGGCTCATAAAGCAATCTAAATTCGAAAGTAAATCGATAAAAAATATAGGGTAAGTTTCCTATGCGTCGAATTTCAATACGTCAAAAAATCTTGACCATTAGATAAACATTTCGTCGTACATGAGCTACTATCTTTTGTTGTATATTTTTTTTATCGTACATGTGTTAGTGTCTTTTGCAGTACATTATTTTAGCTGTTGGATTAAAAATTAATGAACACGATGCGAACGACGTATTGTGACGCACCTGAAAATTACTGAAAAAATATGTCTTTGTTTTTGCAAATTTAAAGAATTTTTTTGTGATAAAAATAATTTCCAAAGAGTATTCATTTATTCTATAAATTTAAACGAAAATATTTGTAGTACAAAATTTGCAAATGGTTGCTACAAAAGTTAGAACATATATTTAAACCAAAAAAGAAGTTTCTACTTTCCTTCACTCATCTCATCACAAATAGAATACAAAAAAGGATTAGCAGATACCATGATTTCAGAGTATGGGACTTCTTGTCTGATATCGATACAGCCTCGCGTCTTTAGAACCTGCGAAAAATCAATTAATCTTATCGATGCATAACATCTTTTTTTCAATATTCTCAATTAGGGGAGGAATGGAGAATGAAATGGAGTTTGAAATTTCATTAACATACAAGAGTTTCATAAAAAATATTGGCCGAAGATTTTCGAGTTTCCCCATTAAGAATGTCAATCAAGTTAACCATGCTGCTACTTTCACACTCCTTTTTGTTTTCATCTTTTAACACTTTGCATAGGTACCTGGCAACGGATCTGCAAAACATGCACATATGCCTTAATATCAAACCACATCAATCTTACCTTTCTGCAAAGTACTTAATGAAAATAGCAGCAGATTTCATCCTTCTTCGATCTCATACCTTGTTCTAATTGAGAATCCACCTAAGTGAAATTGAAAAAGGATGATAAGTTGTTAGCATATGAAACTAAAGAAAGGTGTTGGATTAACATCTAATTACTTATCAATGCAAAATTAACTTATAAATAAAATATTTTGATATACCTTGGTTTCCCAGCTCTTCCCCTGCCGGCAGACAAGTAGAAATTATTGCTGTGGTGCCCTGCAAAGAAAGAAAGCATAAATAAATATTGAAAGATCGACAATATATAAGTTACTCAAAAAGGCTAGTTCAAGTCAATCGATCATTAGTTCTTTACTTCTATATACGATACATTAAATGAGCTCTGATAAATCACCTAGATGTTTTTACCTTCTAAAAGAATTTCCTATGAGTTTACGAATAACTACCTCAATATCTGGTTCTATGAATGTAAATGATGGTCCCACATGTTCTGACAAGAGCACGACATCAGCATCTTTTTCTATACGATCTTCTTGTCCCAAATAATTATCAAGGGTACCAACATCATGATCATCATCTTGTCCCAAATAATTATCACGGGCATCAACATCATGATCATCATTTACTGATCTAATATTTTCTGGCAATATCTCATGTTTTAAATCTTCTTTTACTGCCAAATATTTCTTCATAGTGCGATCTTTGAACTCTGGGTATGGATCTGTTTGAAAATAGAGATGTTAAAAAAAAATCAAGAATAAAAATGACTATGAAATCACGATGAAATTTAAATGACAAAAAAAAGGTGCAGTAAAACTAGTGAGTGGATACGAAGAAAATGAATAGCTATTGATCGATCATGAAAAACAAACAGAGAATAAGGTGTTGTGACCTATATTAAACATATACCAATTTCAGATTACCACATTTACCTTCCTCTTTCATCATATTGGACCAAGCCAATCAATCAAGATGACTTGGAGTCTTGGACAAAGTAGTTAGAGCTAGTTAGAGGTTAATTGTAAAGCTATACCTTGTGTATAAATAAGTAGTCAATACAATGCAAACACCAACGTTTTGGAATATACAAATTACTCACAGGAGCTTCTTGAGTTCGTATATGGTATCAGATTTTCGGTAAAAATGACTTCCACCGAACCACAGACTTTCGCTGATGACGGTACGATCGTGACCGATTCTGCTGCTACCACTCCGGTAAAGGTGGTAATGAAACATATAAGGTGTATTCAACTCGATAAAGACAACTATTATTCATGGAAGGCCTAATTTTCAGCCATGCTGCGGGGTTTCGAATTAATGAAATATGTTGAAGGCGAGGTAGAACTCACAACTCCGGCAACAGGATCAACTAATCTTGAGCTGGATCCTAACAGGAATATCAACGTCGATTCTGCCACAGATAGCATCTTTCAAGACATCCGCTGGAATTTGGGGATGTTTAAAAAGAATGTATGCGTCGAGCACCCAAACGAGACAACTTCATCTAAGGTTTCAGTTACAAACCATAAAGAAAGGAGTGTTGGAGATGGGAGATTTTATAAAAAAGATTTCAGTGTTAAAAGATGCTTTGGCCGCACAAGGTAATAATTTGAAGGAATCCGAGGTTATTCTCATTACGTTGGGAGGGCTCGGAGAGGAATACGAATCGTTCGTAACTTCTATTGCGACGAGGTACGATGAAACGATCACAGCATGACTTTCACAACTCCGTGCGAGCTTTTACTGAATTAAGAAATTAGATCCGAAAGAACGTGAAATGCGAATCTGGAAACGGTGAATGTTGCATCAAGAACCTTCCCAAATATAATGATAATTCTCCAACAAGAAGATCGGAGGTTCGTTACCAAATTTGTAACAGAAAGGCACATTCAGCGTTCAACTGCTACAACAGGCTAAAATGCTAATAAATTCAAGCCAAATCACAATCGTGAGTTGACACCAGATGGTCCTAACGGAAGCAACTGATCGTCTTCTCATTCGGCTAATATGATCGTGAATGGTTCGTTGCCTTTATGGTTTTCCGATAGTGAAGCTATCACTCATATAATGACTTCGCTAAATAACATTCAGTCACCTCGACCATTTACAGGTAAAGATTCTATTCTAACCACAGATGGTACTTCGTTGATAATAAAGAATACCGGACAGAGCATTGTTAAAGACATTGAACAATTCATTTGTTTTAAGAGATCTTTTGCATACCTTCGGCAACGCGCATTTTACTTTTTGTCAACAGGTTTTGTTCTGATAATAGATTGTCTGTTAATTTTGATTATCAGAAAGTCCAGATTTGGACAAATCACTCCAGCCACCTTTCTCTGCGTTTCCAGGCTTCCAGCTCGCATCCTGTTGTAAGCTCTTATCTTTCCAGACTTCCAGCCTCCTTTTCCATTCTTTTTTTAGCGATTCCAGTCTCCAAACTCCATTTCTGTTTTCTGACTTTTCTCCATTCTGATTTTATTCAGATCATTTAAAAAAAATCAGAATTCTTCATTCTGATTTTATTTAAATAAAAAATCAGAATTCTCCATTCTGATTTAATTTCAGGTGGGTGTTACTGTGTTAGAATTTGATATATCATATTATTCATATGTTATGGACATATTAGTGGTATGTTAGAAAATTACATGTAAATATAACAGGTTGCATATTTACGTATATGAGCATGCATATATTTATATGCTTATTTGGTCATCACATGAACGCATATACGCATAGGAAACCTTGCTAACAACTTAGATTCTTTGATCTTATTTAATGGAAGTTATTTAAATTATGCAAATAATAAAATTAGTGAGTGAACTCACAAGGAATCAATGGCTCTGTAAATGCCTTGTGAAGATCGCAGAATTTAACGAGTCTCCATACATCAAGAGACGTATGTATCACCTTTCTTCGTTTTAATACTATGCTGCTAGAATCTTCTATAGATTCTTTCATAGCACTGAAATAAGACAATCATATAAAAAAATCATTTGACTTGTCACAACGATTTTTTTGAATAAGTTAAATAACTTACCTATTGGATAGAATTGTTGCATTATCAAACACACATTTCCTTTTTCGTGAAAACAAGTGGGCCCTCTTCCTTTCCTTTATTGCTGGAGATTTGACTCTAAATTCAAGTGATTCTGAAGAAACTGAAATCATGAATAGCTATCTCAAAGCTCCATCAAAATCATGTCAATTTTTTATCGAGCATAATAATTTTCTGATTATATTGTATAATCACAATGGCTAGTCGTGACAGAATGGTCCAATATATCTAACATAGGCAGTAGCCAGTTCTAGTGGATTTTACCTTGTGGAGTTTCTATTGATTCTACTTGGTGATGGGTATCATCAGGATCTCCGCATGTTCTGCCTGTTGCGGCTTTTGAGAACTTTTCTAGAGAAACGGATATGCCAAAATCTTCTACATTCCAATCATCTTGAGCTTGTAGCAAATTCATCGATTGTACAACATGTGATACCTCATGTTCCACAGCATCTAATCTTACCAATCAAAGATTGTTTAACATTCAAGCTATAACTACTTTCATGATGATGCTGAACATCCTTCAATGGTTCTGATTCAGAAATAAAGTTATCATCCATCTGAAGGTCAAAAAATTCATCATTTATCATCTCGCCAGAAAGAACACTGAAAAAAAGACAGAAATTAGTTGTATTTTTAAAAATGGAATATATAAAGAGATTGAGTGATTTGGTACACACTCCTTAACAGGCGTTAAAAAAGTAGAATTAAATCCAAATATTGGGTCTTCTGTATTTTGATAATGCCGTAGCTGCAAGCAAGAATAATCGGTTGTGTTAAAACTTAAAAGTTATTTTGAATATAAATGATGAAAACTGAATATATTTAAAAAGAAAGAAAATAAGTTTTGCAATTTTCATCAACAACATACCTTTTCTGAAGAGAGTTGCCCATCATACTCTTCTTCGTCTGCACAGCAAGAGAGACTAAAAATCATGAATATATCCTAGAAATAGAATCCAAATCTGGTACGATTAACCGTACCAGAAATTTTACATCTAGAAATAACATGTCGAATATTTTGCAAACCTTCATCGATCAGGCAATGGTTGTCGAAAGTATTACTACAGAACAACAACAGTAACAAAGTAAACAGAATAATCAAAATAATATTTACTATTTAGAAGTATAAAACAAAGTACATTCCTGATATTTAGTATCCATACATACCCCTCTTCATCACTCTCCTCTGGAACATCAAACATAAAGGAATCAAGTGTAAGGTTTTTGGGAATGGTGATCGAAACATGGCGACGATATGGAGAAACTATTGCTTCCACTGGTATGCTATTCATTTTCCCTGATTCTTCTTCTTCCTCAACATGGGAAACCCGTCTTTGTTTGCATAAAGAATAGGGGGTGGTGATTTCTTTAGGTCGCATACGTTTTACTCTAGGAGTAATCACTTTGCAAATTCTATTAATCACGTCAGTGAAGTCGTGGTGTAGAATTTCAACTTTCTTCTTGAATATGCGTACAACGCCGAGAAGAAGTCGTGAGAGGACTCTATATGGCGTATCGACATCCAAAATAATCTTATCTGCACATTTCAAAGAAAGCTTCAAAAATAATGATAAAAATAGAAAGATTACACTTTCTAGTATTGTTTAGGAGAGCAAATTTGTGATACTAATAATAATAGAGTTTTTTTATTTGTATTTCTTAATACCAATACATTAATCAGACCATTCAAATAAAACATTAGACTGATTAGAGTGTTCAATGCACACCTTTCTGACATTTCATCAAAGGTAAAATAAACCATATAATGGCCTGTGAATCTGGGATGATGAAACACGGGAGAAAAAATGGGAAAAAAAATCAAAAATACATACGATGGGTGGAGAATTTAAAAATGGCCAAAGATGCTGAAAAAGAAAAATCCAGAACAAAAGAAAAGAAAGATTAGGTATTCCAAAACCAAATGAGTAGAAAATTGGGAAATATATACCTCAAAGGAGGGCAAAAATGGAAAAAAAATTAGGGTTTACCTACTGAAGAAATGATATCGGTTCTTAAAATCTGTTCTTTCTTAAGCTTATTGAAAAAATAAGCCGCAAGAAAAATGGCGCCCAGATGCCCTTTCTTTGACAGAGATGACTGCAAGTTGAACATAGCTCAGATTATCACTTCCTCCTCTGCTCTCTTTTTCTTCCTTCCTCCCCTCTCCGGTCTCCTCCCCCCTCCCCTGAAACACGTGTGTCCCTTTCCTTGCAAGCAATGAAGCAGAGTATCAAATCTCTCTCCACTCCCACACACAACAATGCCACAACAGCCTACAGCGGTCAACACATGAAATCAATATGTAATACATATGCCAAATTACAAAATTATCCTTTCCATTCACCAAATTCAAGGATATTCTTGTCATTTCAAATATAGAACTAGATAGGATTTTGTCGTTTTCGCGGCTAACAAAAAACCTACGATTTTTTTTGGGGGTAAAAAACGATGAAGATGAATGGCTGAATGGAGAGATTAATCATTAATGTTGGTCTCGTATTTTTTTTCTTGGAAAACCACGATTCTAGGTTAACTGGATTTCAACTCCTTTCTCTTACTCTCACTAAATCGATTACTACTTTCCGATTCCACACCCGCCCGCCTACACAGAACTTCACATTATCGTTCTTTTTATTTTAGGGCTGAGTGTAATAGACAAGCTTACGCATCAACACCAATCAAAGTAGTGTTCCTAGACCTTGACCCCGATCTATGGAGCTCGCAGGTCCTTAGTACACTGACCTTCAGCTATGGGTACTCCGATAGGAGAACAGAGGTTGAGGAAAGCTCACTCCGGACCATCGGCGATTGTGGGAGTCATGATCAAGAAGACATTTGAGTTCCCAGAGGAGATAGGGAGTTACTAGGGATACAAGCATTCGAGTGGCATACCCATGATACCCAGGAGTTAGGTTTGTAAATGATATATCGAAAGTATTCTTATCTATTCGAATACATATTCCGGAATTTAAAATTTGAATTGGGTTGATAATTTTAGATATAGATATAAATAGACTTCTAAATATTCGAATTTTAAAGTGATTAATTAATTAAAATGATTTTATACTTTTATTTTTTTTATTTTAAAATTTCTTAAAGTTATTGATTTATTGAATATCTGAATTTGGGTTCGAATCTTTCTCTCCGAATATTATTCGGATTATCCGGGATAAAAGTGTATCCGAACCAAATATCGAGAGAAGATGCCGTTTGTCAAATTGGTGAAATAATAGTGTTTACAGTGTAATGAATTATATGAATCGTGTAAATTGGAACGAATCATGTAAATGGTGTAAATTAGGCTAAATCAATTAGATTAGGTTGAATCATTTAATCATGGACCAATTTCATAAATTGATTTTTTAATATTCATAATTTTATACCAACATATTATTATATTGCTCGGGTAATACATTTAAAAATTACGAAAACGATAAAATTTAGACGGAAGAATATACATTTGAGACTGTAAATTTCGTGCGGTCTCAAACTTTTGAAAGTGTTTAGTCCGGGTTGAGTCATTGTGATCCTTGGGAGAAATGGGTTGGGAAGGTGCGAGATGGGTTCTGGGAGGTTTTAGATGCTAGAACGGGGTTGAAATGATCGGGGCGGAAGGATGGCGAGAACTAACTTGACTTATGGGGAGGATGGTGTTGGCTTTTATAGTTGCGTCGGGTGATCTGGTGGTGACAGCGATTGGGGCAGGTGTCCTTGGGGTGTTGACACCTGGGATGTCCGTGGGAGTTGTTATAAAGTGTTGTTTTATTCCTCAACAGAAAGTAAATAAAAAAATTAAACGAGTGAAAGTAGTTGAGACTTGAGACCGTTCCAGTAGTTCCACCATTGTTGTCTCAAAAGATTTTAAAAAATATCATAAACTTTCAAAACTATTTATTTGAGATCAGAAAACACTATGGTCTCAGATACTTACATTTCTTCTAGTGTTGGCAGAAGGTCGACAGGTCTAGATCATCAAGGAGGGCTAAGTCTAGAAGAAAGAAAAAACACCGATGAAGGGGAGGATGGCTATAACATATATAAAGAAAATAAAAGAGATGGATTATATCCCAACATTGAAGAATGTCTATCTTACTATAGATCTGGATGAAGAGAATGAAGAGATCATTTTGAATGCTTCAGAAGTTCAAATATCACAAACCATGCATGATATGAAAGAGAAAAAGAACACAGTACGATGGATTTCCAATAAAACATAAAAAATCGCACGTAGAGATTGAAATCCTTGCAAAAAAAAACTTTATTTAAGGTTTGGCTTCATTCACAGATTGAATACCTCAATTTTTAAAGGAAATTACGGTGCTTTCCGGAATTTGTAAAAGGGAAACAGAATAAAATATGAACGATCATATTGCCCACTGACAATGCATCGGCCAGCTTATATGATCAGTTTTTTTGTAGTTTGTCACGATGAGAGCGCCTTTTGGACCTCGACAGTAACTTCGTTTGGCGAATTTTCAGCATGAATATTGACAACAGAACCCAATTTGGAATAGTAATCAATGACCTGCAATTAAAGAGAAGACGTCATCAATTTAGGTTGTGGAGCACAATAATAAAGGCTAAGAGAAAAGTAAAATCTAACTAATTACCAATTAACTTAGTTTAACAATAAAATGGAATTGTGAAACTAAGAAATTAAGTACTACCGGCTCAGTCTGTCTATGGAAAGAATCCAGTCTTGATTTCAAAACTTGAGCTGTGTCGTCTTTCCGCTGAATCAAAGGCTCTCCAGTAACCTTGAGAGAGAAAATAGAGTAAATATCATTTGCATAAAGTTTTCCAAATTTTAAGAAGAATCTCAAATGACTGACGGAAGTTGTAAAATGTAAAAGAAAGAAAATATGTACAAGCTAACCCCAGCATTCATATGGCTATTGTTTATCACGTTATCACCAAGCAAACAAGCATGAACAAAATATATTAATATAGTAATAAAACCACAGACGATGAAGAAAAATTAATCATGGTCAATTAATATTTAACATGAAAAAAAAAATCATTCCATATTTGCATAACTATGAAAAATCGTATCATGCATTCATGATACTTCAAGGAATTTAATAAACCAACTCAAATTAAGTATATATTGTAATTATGGTTTTCAGCAAAAGAAACTAAAGTTAGGGAGGATTTATATGTGTGTGATATCTAGAAAATGATGATTGAGTTTCTCTTACGTCATCAATGCCTGAAACCTTGGGTGGAGCAAATTTTGAATGGTATGACCTTCCACTCGAAGGATGAATCCATCGCCCAGTAATTCGTTCCTCCAATACAGCATCATCAATAGCAAAGTTGAGCACTTTGTCAATCTTAACTCCTCTCTTTGCCAGCATATCATCAAGCTACGACCAGAAGAGTTAAGAGCTATTTAGATAAGTGAAAACTGACAAATAAAATAATACCATCATGCATACATCAATACATACTAAGCTATAAGTTTGCATTAAATTACCTTTTCAGCCTGAACAACGGTTCTTGGAAACCCATCAAGTATGAAACCTTTTTTGCATGACGGCTTGTTAATTGCTTCATCAATTACTCCAACAACTAAATCATCAGAAACAAGTGCTCCCTGAAATGAATAAGTCACTGGTTGAATTACTTAGATATCAATAAATTATTAGGTTATTTATAGTTCTATTATTACATGTTATTAATATAATACAGAATTGCAGATTACCATCTCCATTGCTTCCTTAGCCTTAACACCAAGTGGAGTCTTAGCAGCTACCGCAGCTCTCAGCATGTCACCAGTAGCCAAGTGGCATAAGCAGTAATCATCCTTAATGATCGGTGACTGGGTACCTTTACCAGATCCAGGAGGGCCTACAAGTGTTGAACATGCACAAATAAATATCCACAAGAAAATTAACATTTGAAGTTTAAACCAAAGGTATAAGAATTATAAGTTATAACTGTTTTCGATGTCAGTGAAATAATAAGTGAAGAACATTTACAGAAATTTTCAATAATGATTTATGAATGATAAATCTACATAACAGAATAATTTTTCACCATGAATTATCACGGTGAGATACAAAAAAAAGATACCTATGTCTTATAAGAAATAAATTAAAAATCTTTACATACTAGAGTCTAGAACTATTAGACCATTATAAGTATACAAGCTATTCTATTATTTTAGACGATGTGAATGAAGAACATAAGTCGTTATAAGTTATATCATAGCTTTTTAGTTCTAGGGATAAATATGAAATTTTGTAGAAAATACTTACCCTGTCAGAACAACAGATCAAACTTTACCAAGCAAATGCCTTTCACCTCAAATCCTTAAAATGGAACTTACACAAAATCTTAAGACTAACGCAATCAACCTTTACCAAAAAAATCACTACTTTGTGAGCTGTTACATATTAGCGTGAGTATAGAGCAAAAAAACTCGATCTACCAATATTCTCCTAAAAAGGAAAAAATTTTACAATACCGTAACTCAAATTCTTCAAGATTCTCCGAAATCGGAACCCTAGATGACTAAATCACGCTCAAAAATCTCCATTTACAACGCCAAAAGAGAAATTCAGAAAGGAAAGCAAGCTATTATGAGAGAATTAAAAAAAACATATGTCTACCGATGAGAATAAGGTGTCTGTCTGGCTTATCAGCGCACTTCATCCGACGGAGAAGCTCGGTCATGAGTGCCACCGAAGGTACATCCGCCAAATCCGCGGCCATTGTTAATCAACTCAATGGATCTGAAAACTCAAAACCAGAGTTGAAAATGAAACTTGAAAGCAGCAGTAGCAGAACGACGGCATCGTAGAAGAAATTAGTATTATTATGAAGGGGCGAGAACTCCAGGGTTTGAGATGTTGTTTATAATGCTCCGCGGAATCGGTTTACGAATAAGAATTATGTACGTGTCGGTTTAAAACGACGAGAAAGACCACAACTAACGATGGACCACGATTAGTCAAATTCTCAACTGTGGGTTTTGCAATTTAGTGCCCTTTTAAAATATTTAGAATTATTTTAGGGGTTTAAATAATATTATTTTTATATAGAGGATCTGGATACTATTTCCCCAAACCGAGAGGCCGAGAGGAAGGAAGACGAAAGTGTTGTATTGCATTGGATAAGAGAACTGAGAAAAGGGACGCTAGCACTACCATCGGTGGCGGCGACAGTAGGCTGTCGGCGGCGATTCTTCCCATTCTTTTCTCCTTCATCTTTCAGTAGAATCAGGGTGGATAATGATGGTATCTTTGACTTCCATTCCTCATATATGCCCTTGCAGAAGATTGGCACGGAGACCTGTGGTCCTCAGATCCTCTTCCGTTTCCATTTCCACCTCCAGTTCCATTTTCAGTTCCGTCGCTCCTCCTTCTATATCGAATGGTGTGTGTATATATTTTTAGCATTTCCCTTTGCTCAGTGATGCCAATGCCATTGTGCTTATTTTCTTTGCTCGCATGCAATAAAGTTTTGGTTTTTTTTATTAAACTGGTTATAGGGTTTCTCTACATAAGATTTTAGCTTGTTTGAACGTGAAATAGGTTAAATTATGAGATATACTGTCAGTTTCTTACGCTCATGTGTCTCTTGTTTTCATTTCATAACATGATTTTAAATGATTGCCTTTTAATAGGTGATCGTCGATCTAGAACACCTCGGAGACGGACGAGGAAAATCGATGGACCTCAGAAAAGTATGGAAGACTCTGTCAAGCGTAAAATGGAGCAATTTTACGAAGGATCTGATGGTCCGCCACTCCGTGTTATACCTATAGGAGGGCTTGGGGAAATTGGAATGAACTGCATGCTTGTAGGAAATTACGACCGCTACATCTTGGTTGATGCAGGCATCATGTTTCCAGAGTAAGTCACGTAGTGTAAGACTATAGCTTCTTTGGAAGCATGCCTATACTTATATTAGGTTATACTTAAATACACACGCACACACAATTATTTTTCCATATGATTGTCAGAATGTATATATCTATGACTATGATAACATAGATGGATTATGAACTAATGGTTATAGTGGCATATAGTCATACATGTAGAATGAAAATGATTGTCTTTCAGGTCTGTTAAAAAGACCCCCCCCTCACGGCCTCACCCCACTAGATGATCTTTGATCTCTATTTTGTTTATTTTTAGTTTTATACAATATTACAGTAGAATAGTAGATAATTAGATGGATTACGAGGTATGAACTAACGATCATATAGCTGCTTATTGTATGAAAATGATTGTTTTTCAATAGTAAAATACCCCCTTCTGGTAGATGATCTTTGATTTCGGCTTTATACATTATTACAATATTATTTTGAGTTACAAATCTATCTTGCATAATCAATTCTTCTTTATTTGAAGCTTTTCTATGCTTTGCTCTGTCATTTTCAACTGAATATCTTTTTGCTAATAAGTAATAACTAGTTTTCTTTATGATTTCGTCTTTTCTATTTAATAGTTTTGATGAGCTAGGCGTCCAGAAAATTATACCTGATACAACATTCATTAAAAGATGGAGTCACAAAATTGAGGCCATTGTCATTACACATGGCCACGAGGATCACATTGGTGCGTTGCCATGGGTAAATTTTTATTTCCATTTCATAATATTTATCTATTTAATCGACGTTAATAGTATTCAACATTTTCTTTTAGTTTCTACTATTTTTGCTAATTTAGTTTATTGTTTTGATATTTTAAAATTTTAATATTAACGATTATATGCTAACAAGAATGCTTCACATAAAACTTAGAATAAAAATATATTCCAATTAAAACCATACTTCAGAAAAGCGGTGCTTGACATCTGATAAAATATGAATGATACAGAGAATAGCGACGTTATAACACTCAAACAGGAACTACCATTGGTTCCTTTAGAGTTTCGATAACTTTTTTTTATGAAATTGAAATTCATTAGATATTTAGATGTGAATTAGGAAAAAACTAGAGTTACTACTTCACTCAACATTTTACAATATAACCTTGAGAAATTGTTAAGAAACCGATGATCAAAACCTCAAGAAATTGGCCTCCCAAACTTTTATAGCATTACCCTCTATTACTGTCTGATTGGGTTGTTTACCAACATCCTTTTGTATTTTTAATTTTTTTATACTGATTTAACAATAATACAATATAACCAGGTTATCCCAGCACTGGATTCAAACACTCCAATATTTGCGTCATCGTTTACAATGCAGGTAAAAATTGGAAATCTTGATTTTATAGTCAAATGTACAAAATTCCCTCTTTGCATTTCAGATTGGTCATAAGGCGTTGCTTTTTGTAATATTTCATTGTTCTCCCTTTGATTTTCTTACACATAAGGGTTTTACATACCATTTGATTTTTTTCCACAAACAGCTTATCAAGAGACGCTTAAAAGAGTTTGGAATTTTTGTTCATTCAAGGCTTAAGGTATTTAATGTCAGGAAAAAGTTTGTAGCTGGGCCTTTTGAAATTGAACCCATCCGGGTAACTCACTCTATCCCTGATTGCTCTGGATTGGTATTACGATGCGATGATGGTACAATTCTTCATACTGGGGATTGGAAGGTGAGAAACAACATGACGAATCTTATTGTTAATACTCAGTTGAAATTATGCTCTGAAGATAACACACTTTTTTATGAAAGAAGAGAACACGCTTTATCACATTATATGACTAGTTTTCTTCTTCTTCAGATTGACGAATCACCTTTGGATGGGAAATCTTTTGACCGTGAAACTTTGGAGCAACTATCTAAAGAAGGTGTCACACTGGTGAGTTACAATATTGAATATTCTTTCCATGGTCTCGACTCTCGAGGTTAAATGTTTCAAGTTTTGTAGGAGGCTTCAATTATGAGACAAATTTTCTTGTTTCATTATTATTTATAACTAGGAAATATGAGTTGACGGGTCTCTGTAATTTTCGAGTTTTGTTCTCCATTTTTAATATAATTTAACTTCATCAAGAAAAGTATTTTAAGTTTTACAAAGGTGTACTGCTGTTATTGCTGTCACTGCCTGTTAATTTTATATATTTTGATTTAATAATTGTGTTTTATTTCATTAAAAAACTTTAGATGATGAGTGACTCAACCAATGTGCTATCTCCTGGAAGATCAGTGAGTGAGACTGTGGTGGCAGATTCATTACTACGTAATATTTCAGCTTGTAAAGGAAGGGTAATCACGACACAGTTTGCTTCTAATATACATCGTCTTGGGAGTGTGAAAGCTGCTGCTGATGCAACCGGTCGAAAATTGGTATACTGCCCAAGTTTAATCTTTTTTTAACACTGTAAATATCAGCTTTTGAATCTTTTGAATCATTTTACTGTTTATGTTTTAATTGTGACTTTTCATCATTGCAAATTTGCAATAGGTATTTGTTGGTATGTCACTTAGGACATACTTAGAGGCTGCTTTTAAGGATGGGAAGGCTCCAATGGATCCATCAACACTGGTATTTATGAGAAGTCATTGATATTTGATGCTGTGAATCATAACTTTATGTTTTTTATCCCATTATTTATTCATCTATGCAGGTGAAAATTGAGGATATTGATGCATATGCTCCAAAAGATTTGTTAATTGTTACAACTGGATCTCAAGTAAAAGCTTACATTTCGAAAACTTAATTGCATAGATATCATTGATCATGCATGTTAATTATCCTTTTACCTACCATTTCTTTGAACTTTGATATATTAAATATCAGGCAGAGCCACGTGCTGCATTAAATCTGGCTTCATTTGGAAGTAGTCATTCTCTAAAGCTTGGCAAAGATGATGTGATTCTATACTCTGCTAAGGTAAACTTTATGTTAAATCATTAGTCTTTCATAGTTCAATAAGTACAAATAAATTTATTATTGGCTTAATTTTTTCACTTTCATAAATTTTATGATCTTTTACAACTTTGATAGAATGTGTTTTTTTGAAATTTTTTTCCCTTTCATATTTAGGTCATTCCTGGAAATGAGACTAGAGTGATGAAAATGTTAAATCGTGTGACAGATCTTGGTTCAACAATTGTAATGGGAAAGAATGAATTCTTACATACTTCTGGTCATGCATACTATGATGAATTGGTAAGCTTCATATTCTTAATATGATTCCTCATCTCTTCAATGATGTCAAATTGTCAAAGGTTAGCTGCTCAGTCTTCTAGTCCTAGACGAGGCAATTTTTCAAATTGTTGCCTGCCAATGAGTTTCTAAGCAGCCCAGTGTCGTTTGATCCTCACTCATTGGTCTCAACTCTCAAAGTCTTTTTAAAAATGCAAAAAAGTATGTTACTTGTCCAATTAAACCTTTTAGACCTAATATATACAATATTTTTTTGAAATACTACTATGTTACTAGAGTATCTCAAAGAATCTCTCTCACTGCAAATATCTCTCCCTGAAATGAAGTTGATTTATTCTTCTTTCATATTATTTGTAGATGTTTATTCATTTATTTATTTCTATTCTTTCCTCTTTGCTCTCTTCTTCTTTTGTTGGTGTTCTTACCATGGTTTTAAAAAGGATACATTTGCGCGGAAGCACTGATGCGCATGACAGTGAGTTGAAGACTTAAAGGTAATACACTAGAATCTGGGTCTGAAGTATGGACCCACCTAAATGGCAAAATCTGTTATTTCTAAAATAAAAACAGATGGGATATAAATTATCACTTTCTGCTGCAAAAAAACCTAATTTCTTTGCTGGCTTGCTGCATACTCTTCCCACCTCCTCTGGCCATTTCTCCATAGAAGTACAGAAAATCTAACTGGCCAAGGACTGAAGCCTCAAGAGGTTGGACTCCCATGAGCGTATAGCTTGTATTTCAATCTGTGAAAGATTGTGCTTCTTATAGGATGTGATGTAGAATCATATGCAATGCTCACATCCTTTATAATTTCCCTTCACTATTTCTAGTGGTAAAAAAACATAAAATATAGGTTGACTGGTTCAGACAAGATTCACATAATATTTTTTATTTTATCTGTTTGTTTTTATGTACTTAGGTTTCTTTATTAGATCATTTGAGCTTTAGACTATTAGTATGACCTATGAACTTATATTTGTGTTTGAATTTGAACTTATTTTTGTGTTTCAAGTTTCAACTTAATTTTGAAGTATGGCTGTATGAACTCATGTTTGCACTTTTTCAGTTTTTCCTAACTGTTATGAGGATTGGGAAACTAATCAATGTAAGGTTCAGAACCAGGGTTAGGAGATCCTGATTCAGCTATCCATAACCTCCTTTTTCTCTCCCAGATAATTATAGAAAGTAGAAACAAAAAATTCATATTTTCGGGATGGTTTCGCATTTTAATTTTGGTCATTCAGTTTTATTTCTATATTTTTAAAATCACTATCCATCAAGGTATTTTTGACTGCACTGGTTTCCTTTAATAATTGTTACCTTTCCTTGTTACAAATTACAATAAATGGTTCTTCACACATTAATCTGGTTTTTGTAGGACGAAGTTCTCAAGATTGTAAAACCCCAGCATTTTCTGCCTATTCATGGAGAACTTTTATTTCTCAAGGAACATGAATTACTTGGAAAATCAACTGGCATTCAACACACTACAGTGAGTTTATTTATAGCACTTAAGTACTGCGCATCGCATATTCACATGTAACGTATACTGTTTTCCTACGGCTACGATTATTGATTTCAAAATTCAAATGAATACGTTCACAATTCACCCAATCATACCTATTTCTAGAAATATATGTGGCTGTGATCCAATGAGAAATTGAGTTTCATACTATCATAATATCATTGGCATAGATGAGAATCTTCTTTAGTTAGTTAGTTTGAAATCCTTCAACCATACATTCATAACTTTCATCCCCAAGAAGCTCACTGCTAATGACTTGTCAGACTTTAGGCCTATTTCATGTGTTAATCTAATCTACAAACTTCTCACTAAGATACTAGCAGATAGGATAGCAAAGATGTCTTCTGAACTCATCTCACCACAACAGACAACCTTGATAGCAGGAAAAAATATCTTTTAGACAACATTATACTTGCAAATGAGATGATACATAGCTTTAGGAGAATCAGGACCCCTAGAGGTGAATGGTGATACTTGCAAATGGGTTTCTCACCTCTTCTGTAAAACTTGTACATAATTGTATATCTACTGCCTCCTTCTCAATTTTGGCTGAAGGCTCCTCTACCCCACCTTTTGTAAACTATAGGGGAATCATGCAAGGGGACCCACTGCCCCTTATCCTTTTTGATCTAGTTATGGACAACTTTAGCAGATTAATTGAGAGAGCAATTAATAAGAAGAAAGTGGATACCTATATGGTAAATGGTGCCACTTCTATTTCACATCTTATATATGCAGATAACGTCTTGATATTTACAAAGGCAAACCCATAGATTAAAAAGCGACGCTTAAAGCGGAAAAGCGCTCCTGGAGGAGCGCTTTCCAAATCGCTTTTTTTAAGCGGGTGAGTGGTTCGGGTTGGGTCGGGTTAGTGGGTTTTTACCCATCACCGGGCAGTAGAAGCTTGGAGAAGGGAGGAGGAGAAAGATCTGTAAGCTGCAGTAGAAGCAAACTCTTCAAACAGATTTCTTCCTCTTTTATAGCTGCTGGAAGTTTCTCATGGTCCAGCACCTGTCTGGCCAGGTGTCTTCCCAAATTAGACACCTGGTTGGTTTGTTACACCTATAAATATTACACCTATAAATATTCATCACCTGGTTGGTTTGTTAAACGTGTAATATAAGTTATATTACACCTATAAATATTACATGTTTACTGTAATAAATGTTATATTACACCTATAAATATTTATAACAGGGGTATATATTTGAAAAAAAATATTTATAGGATTTGAAAAAAAATAATACAGGAATATATATGCAATTTTCTAAAAAATTGTATATATTTACGAAAATGCCATTATCGCTTTTTTAGCTTTAAGCGCGCTAAAGTGCTTAAAGCTAAAAAAGCGCTAATTGGAAATTGGGAGCGCTTTATGCTTTTTAAAACTATGGGCAAACCTAAAATCCCTATGTAATATCAAGGAAATACTAAATACCTTCTCAATCTTCTCTGGATTAGAGGTAAACCAAAAGAAAAGTTCAGCTACTTACTAAAAAGTTTGTGCTGGGGATCAAACCCTACATAGCATCCTCAACATCCCTACTAAGGAGCTTCCAATTAGCTACTTAGGACTTCCTATAATTGGGAGGAAGAAAACCCACTCAGACTGCTGGAGATTAATAGAGCCTATTGAGCAAATGCTATCAAAATGGAAAGGCAGATGCCTCTCATATGCATGTAGGACACAACTGGTAAATTGGATACTCTTGGGGAAATTCCAATACTGGGCTAATGGTACCACCCTTCCTATATCAATCATTAAAAGATCCAGAGTCTGGCTTATAATTTCATCTGGGATGGCAGAAAGAGTAGTAGCTGGAAGAAAATGGCAGAAAGAGTAAGGAATTTCTTTGCAACCAACACAACATTAGTGAAAAAGGCTGAAAAATGTTGGAACACCAGCAATTCAAGCTTTACTGAATGGATGAAGGTTAGTGATGATACCCTTGAGGCCTTGACCCACTGGAGCGACCCAGGAGCATATCCAGATCCGCTATGGACCGAACCCCAATCCGACAAGACGGTCCAGGAACATGGCCCTGTCCACCATCAACTCATTCCCGGCCTGACCTACCAAAACGGCTTAGGAATACTAAGGCCCGGACTACTAGTCGAGGTTCTTTTAATTACAGCTTCCTTGGAAGAAGGAAGATACATACATTACCTACTGCACCTATACTAGAGAGAGAGAGAGAGAGGGAGTGTAAACCCTAATCTGATTGTGTAGGCCTATTTCCGGCCATACATCATCAGTTAGATATGTCAAAGGTAGGCACATAGATAATATTATAGAAAGATCTACTATAGACTCACACGTGGAAAACAGTGCTTGACAATAAGGAAACAATTAACTCATGTATAGAATGTCTCGGTAACAATAGAACCACAAAGCTATCTTCACTACCATTTTCAGAGACCATTAGACCTAAGGGTCTAGTGCAAACCCAAAACCTAGGAATCTGGTCAAAAATATCACTAAAATTCTACATGCTCCTGTAGAGAATAAAGTCTAAACACATTGACTAGATTGCAGAGCTGGGGAATCAATTTACATACCACATGCCTATTATGTGGGATGGAGGATCAAACAATGAAACACCAATTCTTTAACTGTCCATATTCTAGGCATCTCCTACTTAAGGTCACAAACAGCCTTAACAATGCAATATGGACAAAGAGTGGGCAACCCCCCCACCCCAATGATAGATATTAGGATTGGAGATATAATGGAAATAATAGAGAAATTTACACATAAAGTCTGGTTAAAGCTAGGCTCACTATCATGACACACATCTGGTGCGAAAGAAACAAAAGATTGAAACAACACACACTTAGACCCCAAGAAACTATCAACAGGGAAATACTGAAGGATGTAACTACTGCATATGGTGCTACACCCTACAGAAAAATCAATCTTCACTAGATTGAAATGGAAGCCATACTGTTATAGAAGTCCAACCTCTTGAAGCACCAGTCGATGGCTACATAGACGTGGATATTGCAATTGGGCACTGCCCACCATCATTTTTTTCAGAAATGAATCATTTAATTCTTCAAAAAAAAATCTTCTTTAGTGTGTTAAATGTATGAAAAAATATAGGGAAATGTAAAAAAAATTATATCAATGTATGAAAAATTGAAAATGATTACAAAAGTTTGACGGTAAAGCAAAGTACAAAGGTGTGATTTTGTGATTTTTGTCATCTCTTGAACCTTTTATGTTCAATACTCAATAGAAACTTGCATAGATGGATCAATGTGATTTTTTATATTTGACTATAGTGTTTTCTGTCAAATTGTCAATACTCAATAGGTAATTAAGAATGGAGAAATGCTTGGAGTTTCACACTTAAGAAACAGAAGAGTTCTTTCAAATGGCTTTGTTTCACTAGGAAAGGAATCCTTTCAGGTTACCACTTTTACCTTCTACATTTGTTAGGATTTTATTATGATTAGATTTTAATATGAACACTTTTAGCATTATATTGTTTATTGCAGTTAATGTACAGTGACGGTGATAAAGCATTTGGAACATCAGCTGAATTGCGTATTGATGAGAGGTTAAGAATTGCATCCGATGGAATTGTAGTTGTCAGGTAATTTGATATAATCATGTATTCATCTGGAATTAGTTAGTATCAGACTATCAGTATATTCCATGTATTAGGATTTAGGAATCGGTATAATTGGATTTGGCATAATTGGCCTACAAAATAAAATTGAATGGGCTGATTTTTTTTATTGTTGCGCAGGGTGTGGTACACTTACTAGTTTACTGCATCCTGTTAGGTTTTTTATTTTGCTGTCACCCATGAATGTATGCTCTCTCATCACCCTTTTGCTACAAGTTTTCACATATTCTATGCAATGTCGATTACTCGATTTGTTATTTTATCATTTTTCTTTATATGATCATCTCCTTTTCACAGTATGGAAATAAATCGACCACAAAATGGTGACAATGTGTCAGAAACATGCATCAAAGGAAAAATACGAATCACTACTCGTTGTTTATGGCTCGACAAGGGAAAAGTTTTAGATGCTCTACATAAAGCTGCAAACACTGCACTCTCAAGCTGTCATATAAATTCACCTCTCTCTCATATCGAAAGAACTGTATCTGAGGTACTAAGAAAAATGGTAAGGAAATACAGCAGTAAAAGGCCAGAAGTTATTGCTGTTGCCATTGAAAATACTATCGGCATTCTTGCCGAGGAGCTTCGAACAAGATTAAGTGGAGAAAGTGAGAAATCTGATGTTGGGTCTGACCTTCAAATGACAAATCAAGGTTCTGTCAAAAGTGTGAAGAATCCTAAAAAAAAGTCAAATAAAGATCTTAGCGAAAATGCTAGCAACGACACCACCAACACTGATGGTAAGTTAGTAATAACTCCAATTCATTATTCTCATATATAATATCCTCTCCCCTTAGTGAAAAGTAGTATTCCCAAGGTTAAAAACCAGGTAACCAGGATAACTGGTGAAACTGCCAATTAACAGGTAGGGGTATCTACTTAATATCCATATAAATACATGCAATAAATCCCTGTTTTTTATGCACATGTCATATACCATAGTAGTAATAAAAGTATAAAACCATGTAAGTCAAGAAAATTAGATTGCTGGAGATGGGCCGATAAGAAGAGAGAAAATAAAGGGGTGGTGGCTAGAGTTTTTCTAAATTAAATGAAAGGGATTGTTTTACCTCCATTGCTTAAAAAATACCTCTTTCATTGAATTGTTTGTACTTGTAGTGGGTATTCTTTCCGGGTCAAGCTTGAATACCCAAATAATTAGTGCTATATGGCCGTTAAGCGTCTGTTTTTAAACCTTGGGTGTACCTACCAGTAATCCACATCTGCACTATGTGCACACCAAGTAAGCCACAAAACCTCAGTAAGTTAAGGTATTTAACTCCCTAGCTAAAAATTCTAGTACCTATCTCCATCTATTTCATTGTTATGATCTTATTTCCTTTTAGTTTATGCAGATGACACACAGGTTCAGCTATTACCTGAAGATGATATGGTCTCTAATTCCGAATTGGAGAGTGTGTCTTCTAAGTCAAATAATTTCTGGGAATCATTTATGTTGCCATCAGCTGCTGAAATTATCAGAAATGAAAGTAGTTCCGGTGTGCGTGGGGATCTAAAAGATGATAAATATAAAAAAAATACAAGCAACGGACTACCAGATTTATTATCAACCTCTTCTCAAGTAGAAACGTCTAAACCTGCAAAAAGAAAGAAGTGGAAGCCAAAAGAGGTTAAAAAATTGATTAAAATGCGTGGTGAATTAGAAAACACATTCAAGACAGTGAAAGGTCGAATGATTCTTTGGGAGGAGATATCAATCTTTTTAATGAACCATGGAATAGAAAGAAGTCCAGCACAATGCAAATCTCTTTGGTCATCCCTTGTTCAGAAATACAAGGTTTACTTCTTTTCTTCTATTTATTGATAATAAAAACTTGATATGAAATAAAATCATGATATGTTTTCCGATATTCTCACAATAGCAACAACAAAAATATCAAATGTTCTTATTTCATTTAGTTTTCTAAAAATATCCTTATTTTATGTTCATATTCTTTTTTGTTTTCATTTCATGACTACCATGCCACGTGCTTTATTAATATTATTGACCCCCAACTGAGTGTTGTAGGTGGAGGGAGGGACCCCATTCTCCTCGTAGGTCTCTGCAACCTTTGTCCGTTAAAGGATCTTTGATAGTGGAAATAGGTGAGAGTGTCTCCCAAGACACTAGTGGGGACAGTGGGAAGTCAATGCAATGGCAAATCTATAATTTACCAAATTATACCGGGGAGGTCAATGATGATATGTGGTCCTAGTCTACGAGACAAAGACATACCCCAAGAAAAATTCAACTCAGGCCGAGTTGTTCTTCGTTTTCTCTTCTTCTGCGTTGTCCTATCAGATTCAACTTATATTCGCAACCAACGTCGACATCTGATCTGAGTCCAAGGTGGTCCCGAAGGGGTTGTTCTCTTCTTCCAACGTAGGGTCAGAGAATATTTCTTTAAATATGATCACTACTATAGGGAGGCACAGAAAAACAACAAGGAAGTATGCTAGAAGGAAAACAAGGATTGTCCCTATTCAGCAAAAGGAAGGAATAATGGGGCTCCCAAATATAGGGACCGTGAAAAATCCTGATTGAGCCAAGGTATCATGCCAAGAGGACTTGCGAAGTAATGTGAGTAGTAGGAAGAGAAGATATTATGCCCATGGAGGGGATCTAAGCTCCAAAGTAGGTGCGGAAGATGTCACCCTGAAGGACAGGTGATCTCTTATCCGAGTCTTCTATTAGGGAAGTCATATTATAATGGCTTTTCTAATTTTGAATATTAGGGGGTTTAATTCCTTCGAATCGCATGCGAAAATCAAAGAGTTATTTAGTCCCAAATCTATAGATATATTTTCGATTTTGGAAACTAAGATCAAAGTCATCAAACCGAATAAGGCACAAATTGTTATGAACTCCCGAATGGAATTCGCATAATAATGTTGATCCTTCTGCTTATGCATCCCCAGACTCCATTTATTTGTTTTGGAAGAAAAAAATCTGGTCAGTGGATATAATTCTTACTAGAAGAGTATATTTAGTGGAAAGCAAGGTGTCTTTCCTTTTCTGATTTCCATTCTATATATACAATATATGTTCAAACCTTACGTGTAACTTAAGGTAGAAGTAACTCCTAGGACAAGCTTATCTAGGATAAGATCTATATCCTTTTAAGATCGAAGTTACCTTAGGATAGAAGATTATACAATCCTATCCTTTATTTTACTATGGGTCAATACCATGTGATTAAGGTGCCAAACGAGCCGAGCTTTTCCTTATTGAGCCGGGCTCGGCTCGTTAAGGAGTAAGGAGTTATCCAGGCTCGGGCTCACCGAGCCTGGTTTGGCCAAGCTCGGGCTCGGCTCGTTAATGATTTGCCAAGGCTCGAGCTCGAACTTAACCTGAAATTGCAGGTTAAAATAAATATTTTGCAGAAGTGGGGTATCGATCCCATAATCTCTCCCATGCTAAACGAGTACTTTACCATCTAAGCTATATCCCCATTCTCTCTAAATATAATATATTTTTATACTCCTCTTACCGAGCCCATCGAGCTTAACGAGCCGAGCCGAGCTTGGAATGTCCAAGCTCGAGCTCGTCTCGTTAATCACTTAAGCTTAACGAGCTTGAGCTTTAGGCTCGGGCTTGGCTCGTTGGGCTCGCGAGCCCGAGCCGAGCCCATCAAGCCGAGCTTTATTTGACACCCTACATGTGATTGCTCATTTTATTTATAGTAATTAGAGTAAATATTAATGATGATTTATTATCATTAATAGTGGATATATTAGTTTCTTGTCCCCAGTTAATTCACGCAAGAATGAAGAATTCCGGAAGGCATGATCTTATTCCATGCTCCAGTGTATGGTAAAACTTCTTCCAGAGAGGATAGAAGGCAGCTCTAGAACCTTTTTCGACAAATTGGACCTATCTCCTCTTCTCCATGGCTTGTAGGGGGGATTTTAATAAAATAAGATCCTCTAAAAAAAGGCAAGGGCCCAGAACATATAATCATGGGCGGCGGAGAAATGACACTCTGTGAGGAGGATAGCCCAGGCAAGGATTGATTTGATTAACTTAGTTAAAGTCTTGGAAAAAGACTCCCTATCTATTCGGTTCCAAGAAGAGAGTGTAAAATTAAAATAACTCATGGCTAAAGAGGAGACATATCTAAAGGAAAGGATTAAGGTTTCTTGGTTAAAACTAGGGGACAAAAACAATAGATACTTGAGTATCGTCACCAAGTTAAGGAGAGTGGTTTCTAAGGTAATGAATAGATGATTGCTTCAGACTCCGTTAAAGGAAGAGGTGAGATCCACTTTGTTCTCCTTCAACTCTGGGAAATCCCCTAGGTTGGGATGGTTTCACGGTTTCACCTCAGATTTAAAAAAAAAATTAAGGAGATCTGAAAGGCCCCCCAGTAATGGAATGTGTAAGGCAATTCTTCAAAGGCAAGCCCTTGCTGAAGTTCTCTAATCATACTTTCATCATGCTTGTTCCTAAAACAAATATGGTCTTAGATATGTCTGATTTCAGACTTATTTCATGTGTTAACTTGATTCATGTTAACTTGATCCATGACAAAAATCAGAGCTCCACCTTCCCGAAAGTATGCGCAAAAGATCAATCTCTTCATGATATCTTAGCATATGTTGTTAAAAGTCTACCCATATCATACCTGGGACTACTGATCACGAGAGAAAATAAATCGTTTGGAAAACTAATCCAGTCAATAGAAGCGCTCTTAGCAAGATGGAGTGGGAAATGTCTTTCCTATGGAGGAAGAATACAACTAGTTATTTGGTTAATCACAATGCATGACTATGTCTGATTTTGTTGCTAAGAAGGTTGACTTATAAATTTATATGGAATGGAGGGAAAATGATCCCATGGTCTCAAATGGTCCTTCCTTAGGCGGAAGGAGGTTAAAGACCTTCCTATTATCACTATTGCAACAAACATTAAAAGAGTATTAAAGTATTGTGATAAAAGTGATTCTATTTTGATAAAATCGATTCAAGATAGGTATATTAAAGGGAATGCACTTAGAGATATTCAAATCATGCCTACTATAGATTCGCAATTTTGAAAAGTTTTTATCTAAGAAAATAATTTAGTGGATAAATGTTTGGATTGTAGGGCCAATAGTACGACTGTGTGATGATCTGGTACTCCTATAAGTAAGTTGGGGGGAATGGTGGTATGTATTAGAGATAGAAATCATAAAGACGTACTAGCCAAGGGAATTTGATCTAAGATGTCAACAAAATTATCTATTCTCCCGTGGAGGATGAAATGAGATCACCTAAACACGTTCAGGAAATTGAAAAGCTGAAAAGAGCAAATACCTCTTGCTTGCCTATTATGTAATCTGAAAGAAGAATTTAGAAGCCATTTCTCTTCTTCAATTGCTCTTATTCTAGGTCTTTTCTAATTCCGTTGGCTGAGCACCTGAATTTTGCATTCTGGAGAATAATGAACATTCCAGTTTCTACTCAATCTAGTTCAGATATTAGATTGAGGGATCTTACGGTTGTTGCGTAAAAAATTCACACACTACTCTCTCTCTTGGAGGCTATTATGGAATACTATGGACAAAAAGAAATAAAAGATACAGATAACACGTCAGTAGACCTCCTAAGGTGATCTTTAAAGAGATCATTAAAAACATCAGTCTTTCCTTTGATCCGGAGTATTACAAGAAGAGCTATTGTCATCCTTTGAAAACTTTTACGATGGAATTATAGGAGACTAACCTTTTGAGACAACGTATATAGTTACTTTATAACTAGACTACATAGCTAATAGGTTTTTTTGTTCTTTCTTTTTACTTCTATTCTTTATTTTGTAATTTGAGCATTGTTTTTTTTTAAATCTAAATCATGTTCTGAATTTCGATAAACTTTAATTTGTACTGTAATGGTTTCAGGAAAGCCAGAATGACGAGAAGATCCAAATAACTTGGCCATACTTTGAAGCCATGCATGGAGTTTTGTCTATGGATGATGAGGATGCAACGAAATGAAATTCAATGAAATATTTATCCTTGGAAGCAGGATACAAAGGGAATTCCATGAGATGCTAAGTAGAAGTGTATTATAATCTCCTATTTGCATTCTAATCAGTCGATTAATGTCACCAATCAAAATTCTGATTTTGCAAATGTTCACATCTGCAACGTTGCAATTCATCTCCAGCATGATTTTTTTGTATGTGCAAGTGTGGAACAGTGGAAGCCATTTTTAGGTGCCTCAAGTCATTCTATTATTTATAGAATATTGTTATTCATATTCTTTTATCTATGACAGTTAAATAACTTAAATTACTAAAAACTGCACTTTTATTATTTCTCATTAAGAATCTTCTGTGATGATCAAAATTTTGGCATATTCTCTTGATAGTTTTTTTTTACTATTCTTTGCATTTTTCATTTTCTTCTACTGAAATAAAATAAATTGAACGATTTTTTTTTCATTTTATGTTGTAATGAAATATATCGGAATGTATGGATTTTGACCCTTCTCGTGTGGAATGTATCCATCCTTTGGCAACCATTTGGAATAAATGCTCTCCCTTAATCTTGTTTCCTCACATTCCCCCTCCCTCAACTACTCTAATAATGACTTAATGACAATGGTTTCTTCGAATTCCACGTTATAAATCAATGTGTCGGGGAGTTTGTTTATGAAGGAAGCTCGACGGAGTTCCACCCAAGGCAACCCCTTCTCACCCTCAACATCCACACACCCCTGGTACCCCATTGTCAGAATACACCCTAGGGTGCAACACTAGATCTATGAGTATCAGGCGTAATAATAAAAGGAGTCTATCAATGCCGGGGAGATCGACTCGAAGGTTTGGAGAGACCAGACCACACACATGGTTTACTAGTACTTGTCGAAAATCGTCATTCATTGATACAATATTAAAGTTTCACGGCATAAGTTAAAAATAAATGTAACTCAGTTTGGCAAGCAGTGCACTTGAAAAAAGGTTTTAATTATACTTTTAAATCAAACATCATTTCAACTCACTATTAACCATCCATATTGTCAAATTAATCAGCCATTTAAAATGAAAGTTTGAGATCAGTGGACACACACACACTAAACCTCATTGAATCCAGCCACGGCCAGTTACTTAGGGCGAGGGTGAGGGCAAGGAATGATGCCCCATTTCCTTCTAACATCATCCAGATCTTCATCAAAGTGTTTTTCATAGTAGATGCACATCAGATCGGTGCACCTTAAGCCGGCACGGGAAGCCCAGGGAAAATAATGTTGGAAAAAGATGGACCTTTGCTTCTCACTAAATCTTGCAGTTCCTCCAACAACAGAGAGAAAACACATTGGCATTAGCATCTGCTCAAATTCAATTACTTTTAATGCCGACTCTCCAATCAAGTTTGTTGGGAGATCAAAGAGAACATGCCAGAAATCATGAACCTCACGAGCACGTGTCGCGACATATGCTAATTCTTCAGTTTCCATGAATCGAACAGGCGGCCGATCATCGGGAGAAAAATTTCTTGATCCCATGAATCTTGCATAAGATGCACCAAATGTATTCTCTGAAAGATCCCACGCATACTTCACCTTTTCAGATATAACACGGGGCTGCTCCAACAGAATTTCCTGCAGATTATAAAGTTTTAGAACTATCATCAAGAAAAAAATGATCAAGATAGACAATCATCAAGAAATAAACATCTAGGTCGTGTGTGCCACCGAAGTTGATTTGGTTAAAATGAACATCTAGGTCCCTATTTTTTAACTAAATCTTGCTTGTGAAATATTTTTTTTGCAAGATCAAAACCCATGAAACTTTAAGTTAGAGATTAGTAGATTACTTTAAATCTTTTATACCATGTTAGTATTTTCTTCCTGTTTTTAATTTTTTTCCATTCTTCTTGATCCTTGTTTTTCTTATTTTGGCACCTGCGTCAAAAAGTATAAAGGCTGCAGAAAAATCTAAGTTACTAAAAAAGATATAGGACAAAAATAAAAGATAATGTCTGTCACTTACACAACCCTCTTGACTTCTCTTCATCCGATATAATGTGTTCTGAAATGCCGGTTTTCCTGTAGTCTCTCCAAGAGCGGCTATTAAATCTGCCCTTCTGGGGTCCATTAATGCACCTAAAGCTGATCCTACTGCTATTGTTGCTTGTTGCCATCCTTTGAGAGGAACTCGAGCAGATCGAATCATTTGGATGTGTATATTCACGGATTCGCCTAATAAAACTGAAAAGAAATGGACTTACAATTACGATCACAGAAAATTTACATTCAGAAGTCAGAATAAAGAAGATCTATTGAAATAAATTTGGCAATGTCGGCAAAAAAATTTAAAAAATTAAAGGTGGTGTTTGATAGAGATTCCTGAGATGTCAGATTGGCAGAAATCCATATTTTGAAAAAAATGAACCAAACAAGGTTTTTGTTAATTCAAATGGGTCGAAAATCGAAATCCTTATTTTAATTTAATACTTATCTCAGTATCTGGGTATTTTAGTTTTTGAAGCTTTAACATGTTCCAAGCATGCGCTATATCTCGGATTTTTAAACTATGATTTCAACTGGAATATGCAGTTTCCATCCAATTTCAACGATTTCCAGTGTAGATTTTTTTGGGAAATTCAAGATGTTCAAAGTCTAGAGTCTAGATGAAATACACCCTTACATAAAATCATAAATTTTTTAACCAAATTCAACCTCCTACATTCCTTTAATTTAAAATAAATTATTTATTCCTTCTGGTCATGCATACTATGATGAATTGGTAAGCTTCATCTTCTTAATATGATTCCTCATCCCTTCAATAATGTCAAACTGCCAAAGGTTAGCTGCTCATTCTGCTTCTTTTCACTATTTCTAGTGGTAAAAAACATAAAATATAGGTTGACTCTTGACTGGTTCAGACAAGATTCATACAAGATTTTTTTACATCTTTGCTGTCTGTTTTTATGTACTTAGGTTTCTTTGTTAGATCATTTGAATGTTAGACTATTAGTATGAACTATGAACTTATACTTGTGTATGAATTCGAACTTATTTTGTGTTTCAACTTAATTATGGAAGTATGGACTTATGTTGGAACTTTTTCCTAACTGTTATGAGGATTGGGGAACTAATCAATGGAAAGTTCGGAACCAGGGTCAGGAGATCCTGATTCAGTTATATAAATCAAGCAAGGTTAAATAGACAGATTAAGATATATAGATGGACATACCTAATGCCTAGAGGCTAAAGAGTAGAGGAGACTGGAGAGTGGAGACGGACTGAAGGAATTGAAGGCCAGTGGAGGTGACCGGTAGGCGTTGGCACCACAACTGAAGGTCTTTGGGCGGTGGTCGGAACGTGAGAATCTGACCTTGAGATGATCGTGAGGTGGGAATTGGGGAGAATCGTGAGTTTTGGGGAGAACTGAAAAATTGAGATTTGAATTTTAGATATTTAATTTATTAAAAAGGTTTCAGATTTTAAAAAAATTATACATAGGTCCTCCTTTCGAAATTAATTTTCCTGAAAGTTTTGACATATTCTTCTGTGTCGTATTTGGCTCGAATACTCTAGTATCCGAATAATATCCGGATAGAAAAATTCGGATAAATTTTCGAATATCCGAAAAATTCGAATCCGGATAACTTTTTATAAAAACCTTAAAATAAAAGTATAAAAGTATAAAATCATCTTTAATAAAGTTAATTAATCATTTGCTTCAAAAATAAAAGTTAATTAATCATCTTAAAATTCGGATATATGAAAATCCGAAAGTCAATTTATATTTATTCGGATATCCGAATTCAGAATTATCAATCGAATTCGGAATTATATTTATATTTATGCAGATATTCGAATCCATTTGGATAATTTTCGATATCATTTTTGGTATCTGAATCTGGATCTGAAAATTTTAATTCCAATAGACATTTTCGAATTCGAAAAAGGATTTCAACTGAAAGTCTTTTTTACTATTCTTTATATTTTTCATTTTCTTCTCCTGAAATGAAATAAATTGAACGAAAACATAAGTTTGATGGCTTATTGTAGTGACAGATTCTAGTGAAAACCAATAAAAATATAAAAAGGAAGATTATTCCTTTGCTTTGGGATAGTTTCATACACAAGCATCCTGGTACTTGATTCAACAAAACCTTCTTTATTTAATTACTGTCTTTAACTCGATCAGATTTTTCAACTATCAAATAAAATCCAAATCATAAATCGTAAAAATAGCAAACATAAACCTCCCTTCTCTATAAACCATCCAAATCTAACCCATTTCAACATATAACTCAATCAAAGGCACAAAAGTAACGTATTCAAAAAAAAATTAACTACCACCATTGTATGTGATTTTCATTGGACAAGATAGAGAAATCTCCAATAGTGGGTTCTCACTAGAAGGGTGCTCTAAAGAAAGCATTTATTAAGTATCCAATATTCCAATGTTTTTAATTTTAACTACAATCTACAAAAGATTAAGCTTTGAATTAAAATAGAATTGCAGGCATCTTTGTAGCCAATAACTGAGTTACGAAAACCATGGCAGTCCTGATTGGGTGTGCTGCATCATATCAGGGATAAGAACTATAGGACCTAGAAATATTCGCCACAGATCAAGTATTATTGTAACAAGCATAGCAGCACCAAGTGCATCAACAGCCACTCTCCATAAGCTCCAGCGTTCGTTGGGATTCTCGTCAATCCTGTGCAGAAAGAAGTACACAACAAGCACTTAGACATAATATTTAAGTTGAACATAACACATTAACAGACAGACCTTTAATAAAAGTCAGATTAACAGAAGATGTGGAATGTAATGAACTATTGATTGGATAGCAAATCTCCTTCAACCAGACAGTGGTAAGTATAAAATGTAAAATATCTTATCGTCGTGACCAGATAACATCTAACCTCATTTGAAATTTAGTATTCACGAGGTTTGAAATTTTGTCTAACATCGTATATATGAAACTATTAGAGATATAAAAATTAGTTGGCATTTTATGTAATAACAATTGTAATTAGCTAGATAATGGTTCTAGAAACTTCTATGATTAAGGTCTAACAAATCAGTTAGCACGATTCTGTTAGACCTCAATCTCTCTGAAGTGTATATAATCTAATTAATGACATTTTAAGAGGGATCGATCACTTGATCTCCGCCATTTCCCAAGATCTCATTCTGTTCATAACACTAATATGGTATCAGTCGCTAGTTTTAGATCGATCAAAATTCTGATTGATTGAGAGAACACTTTGTTCGATCCATCCTTGCTATCGATTCGATTAATTTGTGCTCTGCTCAATATGTCGAAATTACTGAAGGATGTGGAGCCAGCTATTAAGGTGACGATGGAGACTCCGACGAAAGTCGTCATCATCAAATCACCTAAAACGGTGGCATTGGATCGTGATAATTACTTTGACTGGAGAATACAATTTCTTAGTGCGTTGAGAGGGAACGGATTATCTACTTATCTCGACAGCAAGATTGCATTGGATTCGTCGGTGACTGTCCAGTCCAACAAGATCAACTGATCTTAGGTTGGTTATTATTGGACCGACTCTCTGTAGCTGGTAGGAAGATGGAAGATTCGAACTTAGTTCTACTAGTGCTGGCTGAACTAGGAGATGAATATAAGTCTCTGATTCAGATTTCAGAATGTAACATCTAGGAGAGAAGATGTTACATACAGGAAATTGAAGACAATGTTCATGGACATTGTTTTCTTGTGATGTGGTGTTCTCAGAAGCAATCAACAGTGTCCAGATCAAGCACTGAATAAGAATTCAGAGCTATCACTGCAGCAACTGCTGAGCTAGATTGGGTGGCAAACTTACTAAGTGAAATGGGTATAAAGATGGATAAACCTTATAAATTATGGTGCGACAACTTGGGAGCAACACAATTGGCTGCAAATCCAATTTTCCACAAAAAGATCGAGCATGCTGCACTTGACTTCAACTTTGTAAGAGAAAGAATTGAGAAGAAAGTTCTAGAAGTGAATCACATTCCAAATACCAAACAGAAAACTGATGTGTTAACCAAAGCATTGAGGCCAAGTGCCAACACAATTTATGGAGCTCAAGGAAAACCTCATCCATGAATATAGATGAGTTTGAAGTGGATTATTAAAGATTTAATAATTAGTTCGCATTTTATGTAATTAGTTAATAATTGTAATAAGCTTATGTTTCTAACTTCTACGATTAAGGTCTAACAAATCAGTTAGCACGATTCTGTTAGACCTCAATCCCTCTAAAGTGTATATAATCTAATTAATGACATTTTAGGAGGAATCGATCACTTGATCTCCCCCATTTTCCAAGATCCCATTCTGTTCATAACACTAATAGAAACAATAAGATTCTCGACACTTTCAAAAAAAAAAATATTCACGATGTTTCAACTTAAGAATAAGAACACAAAGTAATTCTAACTTTGAAGTATTAATGAGAACTGTGTAAGAAACTGTTTTCATAATGAAATTAATATCAATTGCATGAATAGTAAAAAATTTACCTTAAAAACATGGGAAAGCTCACAAAGAAATAAATTGCATAAAACAACGATCCCACTGTGTACATGGCATCACGATCCACAAACTCATAATATGGAAACTGCAAATATAAAATCAATGAAATAAATCTACTTATATAATAAAATTTCTCAAAAAAGTTACGGTGCATTTCTTCTTCCCATTTAGACTACCCAAAATGATGTACACCAAGACCTAATGATACACATCCCAAATCTTACATTTCACTTCCTACCATGCTTCCTCATCTGATTCCGCTTCTTCCTCATCCATCTTTAGTTTGGCAAGGTATGGATACGTTATCCTCACTGCACCCACCATACCCATATATGGATCCTTGGCGAGGAGATAGGGCTTAGATGGGCTGTAGTGGAGGAGTCTGGTGCAACTGAGCATCCAGGACCATCTACTAGGAATTCTCTGGCTTTACCATTCATCACCTAAGAATCCTAAGATGACTTTATGCAATGCAGCCAATGCTTAGTACTATTTACTTATCTTTACTGTTGAAGTACTTTATTTTACTGTCAAACAACTTTATTTTGATGTTAAACTACTAATCAATTAAAGTTTTTAACAAGTATCCTATTTAAAAAGTAATGACAGGATATAATTTTAAGTTGATGTAAACATAAAACATGGGTTATTTAACATAATTTCCATGAAATTATCAAAATACCCCTGACACATGTATATGCGCCAGAAGGGTTATACACGGGTGATTGGCATCCCGCGCATCCATGCATTTGAAAGCTTGATTTAAACACTCTTATCTGAATACGTTGCCACACACATTGGAAATTGCTATTGTCTCCAAGTATGCTATGAAGTATGAAAGAGAGAAAATCCAGCCAGCTTCAATGCCAACTTGAACTGTCTGCGGTAAGTCTGCTATGGAATGTCGTAGTCTGCGCAGAGTCAGATTTGATGTCATATGGTAAAGGAGAAAGCAAACATGAGTAAGACAAAATGTTGTGTGGGGAACCTGCAGAGAAGAAACAAGTAAACAACAGATAGCCACTTTCACTTCAGATAATAACCACTTCAGAATTGAAAATGCACATGATTTAATTAAATTATTGAATACAAAGAAAATGACAAACTTATATGATAAACAATATAAATTACTCGACCCCCTCCCCCCCCGATCATTTACTTTGCACCACATAACTTAGTAAGTGTTAAGACAAAATGCCAAATATACATAAGCAATAGATATGAATTCAGAACAAGAATACTTATAGAGTTATAGTAGACTGAAATTAAAAAGGAAATCAAATTACTTATACACTCAGCACTTATGCTCATGGTGTGTTAGGTGGGAATCTAGGTGAGAGATGTTTGTCCATCATGATAATTTATGTCAAAAAACCCAACCAATCACACCAAATTTAATTTTCTGCCCTTTATGATCAATTCATGGACACTAGAAGCTATATATAATTCACTATGGTGAATAATAATAATCCAAATCTTTTGAACGCTATCAAACAAGATCCAAAGTCCAAACACACATTACTCGAAAAATATTTAAAACATAAATTTCAAAAACTGAAAATGATGACCTATTAAAGCTTAAACATATGCAACTAATTTTCCAAAACAAAAACTTCCACCAATGTATATATGATGCAACAAGGGATAGTACAACCCCAAGGACGGTTTTGCGATTTTTATTCAATATTCCTAACTCGTAGGTTGCAATGGAGTAAACATATTATTGTATGAAGATGTTGCTCTCTTCCTAAACCATAAGTCTCACTGACTAACCCATTTATATTTTGAATTCTTTTAATTCCAATGATCAATTCAAAAACAAGAAAAAACACAATTATCTTATCTTACATTATTCATCCTCCATGACGGGAATGTATATGAAGCTCCAAGTACTTTAAAGAAATAATGAGTCCAGAAGTAGTTTCCTACGTAACTATATATTATAATCCAAATATTGGCCTGCGAAAGAAGTAACAAGAATGATTGGTCGTAGGGCAAAAAATGGAAGGAATGTTTTTTGCAGTGACAAGAACATTTCTATAATATTCCTTGTATCGTATTATTCTTTATTTGTATACCGTAAAAAACATAAAAGATCAGTCATTCAAGGTATCATACTATCATTTATGAAATTCAACTTACTTTAACCCAATATCGCTCTGTCAAAGATACGGTTTTATCTGCCTGTAGAGAAAAAAGGCTATGTGAGAATGGCTTCTAAGTTCTAACTTTATGCATTTAAAAAAAATTCAAACATACAAATATGCTGACTTGTGCTTTTGTTCGTAAGAATGAACTAAAGAAAAGGTAATCATGTTTATAAAACAAAGTCATATGAAAACTAAAAGAAATATGACCAGAAAATAAAATAAAATAAAATAAAATTACAAAATATAAATATCTGGCAATGGCTTTGAAAATATTTTCACAAGGATTTTATTTTCTATTATAAATTTCTTTTTCAACTTCTTCTCTATACAAGAAAACATGTTTAGTTCGATACAGATAAAGGTCACAAAAGCAATTATGAAATTTATAAAAAAAAATAAACAAGTCAAAATATGAGTCGGTATCACCTTTCCAACTAAAAAAAGAGGCACCAGAAACACTGGAACAGCAGAAATCAACCCCAGGAGCAAATACTCAAGTTCGGAGAAGCTCTACCAAAAAAATAAGTTCTCAAAATCAAGAGATAATATAATATGAGATGAGATGAGATTTCAAACCTAAACGCGGTAAGTTTCCCAAATTTTGGCAAAAAGAAATCACAGATGGAAACAACATACTCCCAGACCACCAGAAACAGTGTTGAAAGAGGTAATCAAGGACATCAGTATATCCTTCAAGCCTGAGTGCTTCAAGAAATGTCGTTGTCATCCCTTGGAGACTAGCACAATGCAGATATGGGAGACCAACCTCCGAAGGAAGATAGTTTAGAGTTTTCTTTAAGCAATATGACTGTGGGGAAAGTGTCACAATATCCATATTTATATTTTATGCCTATTTCTATTGTATTTTCAGGACAATACCCTTCATTTTTCATTAAATGAAAACATTTAGCAGCTTCAAAAAAGTGTTTCATGTGCCTTGTATTCCATGTGTTGAAGCGTTTTATACATGTATGTCCTTGTACGGACTAATGTAAACTAATTACTATAATCTATATCAGACTATGTTATCATTTGTTGATATATGAGAGAGAAGTGGGAATTGGCTTGCAAATAACCCACTTAGTCAATCAAGTTCCAATCGGGATATCATGTGAACGATGACCAAGTTGACTAAACGTAACCAGGTAGCCTGATTCACTAATTGGCCTCAACCCTGATGGAGAACTCATTATAAACAATAAATGGAAAATTAAACAACCTTCGCAGCAATCAGCTTCTAGACACTAGTAGTTAATCTGTTATCTGGCTCAAAACATTATAACCATTTCCGGTGCATGCAAACTACTTTAGAAAGTTATGTAAAAAAGCTAATAAAAAGATACACAACTTTATGCTGCAGCAGAAAAATTGATTCTAATTTATAATACTTATAATCTTAGTGTTTTTCTAGCTACTCTTTAGAATCTAAGTCAATTTATCGTTCAAACTTTCTTGATAATGGTTTGAAAATCAGGTTTCGATCCACCTTATATGTAAGTAGACAAGTGGTATTTTAATTTTTAAGTATCCGCATGAAATGCATCTGAACATTCTGTAGGCTGCAGCAAAAAAGTGGATTCCAGTTTGCAATACTTAAATTCTTGATATTTTTCTAGCTTAGCTGTAAAGTCTAGCTAGGTCAATCTGTCTTTCAAAGTGTTGGCATCAAATGATTTTAAAATATTAAGAGTCCAAAATCATTTAGGATTCTCACACAGAAATATGGAAACCTAATTACCGACCAATTAGGAAAGGAAATCCCAAACAAACTGATTTGAACAACAGAATTCGAAGAATAATAAAATTAAAAACTTAAATCCACACACCTCATAGAGCTTGAAAGGGACAATGATACCAAGACAAAGAGTGAGCCAGAATGGAGTATACTTAAGAAAGAAAACTTCCCCCCAAGTCTTGCTCGGGTTCTCCGACAACCACAGATTCCTGCGTCCATTTCCACTCTTCTTCAAACGCGACTGTCCACCTCCTGAGTCAAAGTAGCAACATCAATATCTCCCCTAGATTTTACAACATTGAGATTTAGAGTCTCACTCATTCCCATCTACGAATCCGCGAAAGCGACAGCGATAACAGAACCTTTTCCTAACTGTTATGAGAATTGGGGAACTAATCAATGGAAAGTTCGGAACCAAGGTCAGGAGATCCTGATTCAGTTATATAGATCAAGCAAGGTTAAACATAGACGGATTAAGATATATAGATGGACATACCTAATGCCTAGAGGCTAAAGAGTAGAGGAGACTGGAGAGTGGAGAGTGGAGACGGACTGAAGGAATTGAAGGCCAGTGGAGGTGGCCGGTAAGCTTTGGCACCACAACTGATGGTCTTTGGGCGGTGGTCGGAACGTGAGAATCTGACCCGTGAGGTGGGGAGGAGGAGAGATTGGGGGAGAATCGTGAGTTTTGGGGAGAACTGAGAAGTTGAGATTTGAATTTTAGATATTTAATTTATTCAAAAGGTTTCAGATTTTAAAAAAATTATACATAGGTCCTCCTTTCGTAATTAATATTCATGAAAGTTTTGACATATTCTTCTGAAAGTATATCGGATAAATTTCCGAAAAATCCGAATCCGGATAACTTTTTATAAAAACCTTAAAATAAAATTATAAAAAGTATAAAATTATATTTAATAAAGTTAATTAATAATCAATTAATCATTTTAAAATTCGGATATCTGAAAATCCGAAAGTCAATTTATATTTATTCGGAGATCCGAATTCGGAATTATCAATCGAATTCGAATTTTAACGACAGATATTACAGATATTCGAATCCGTTCGGATAATTTACGATATCATTTTTGGTATCTGAATCTGGATCTGAAATCTGAAAATATTAATTCCAATAGACATTTTCGAATTCGAAAACAAATACGAATATGAATTTCGGCTGAAAGTTTTTTTTTCTATTCTTTATATTTTTCATTTTCTTCTACTGAAATGAAATAAATTGAACAAATACATAAGTTTGGTGGCTTATTGTAGTGAGAACCAATAAAAACATAAAAAGGAAGATTATTCCTTTGCTTTGGGATAGTTTCATACACAGGCATCCTGGTACTTGATTCAACAAAACCTTCTTTATTTAATTACTGTCTTTAACTCGATCAGATTTTTCAACTATCAAATAAAATCCAAATCATAAATCGTAAAACTAGCAATCATAAACATAAACATAAACCCCCCTTCTCTATAAACCATCCAAATCTAACCCATTTCAACATATAACTCAATCAAAGGCACAAAAGTAACGTATTCAAAAAAAAATTAACTACCACCATTGTATGTGATTTTCATTGGACAAGATAGAGAAATCTCCAATAGTGGGTTCTCACTAGAAGGGTGCTCTAAAGAAAGCATTTATTAAGTATCCAATATTCCAATGTTTTTAATTTTAACTACAATCTACAAAAGATTAAGCTTTGAATTAAAATAGAATTGCAGGCATCTTTGTAGCCAATAACTGAGTTACGAAAACCATGGCAGTCCTGATTGGGTGTGCTGCATCCTATCAGGGATAAGAACTATAGGACCTAGAAATATTCGCCACAGATCAAGTATTATTGTAACAAGCATAGCAGCACCAAGTGCATCAACAGCCACTCTCCATAAGCTCCAGCGTTCGTTGGGATTCTCGTCAATCCTGTGCAGAAAGAAGTACACAACAAGCACTTAGACATAATATTTAAGTTGAACATAACACATTAACAGACAGACCTTTAATAAAAGTCAGATTAACAGAAGATGTGGAATGTAATGAACTATTGATTGGATAGCAAATCTCCTTCAACCAGACAGTGGTAAGTATAAAATGTAAAATATCTTATCGTCGTGACCAGATAACATCTAACCTCATTTGAAATTTAGTATTCACGAGGTTTGAAATTTTGTCTAACATCGTATATATGAAACTATTAGAGATATAAAAATTAGTTGGCATTTTATGTAATAACAATTGTAATTAGCTAGATAATGGTTCTAGAAACTTCTATGATTAAAGTCTAACAAATCAGTTAGCACGATTCTGTTAGACCTCAATCTCTCTGAAGTGTATATAATCTAATTAATGACATTTTAAGAGGGATCGATCACTTGATCTCCGCCATTTCCCAAGATCTCATTCTGTTCATAACACTAATATGGTATCAGTCGCTAGTTTTAGATCGATCAAAATTCTGATTGATTGAGAGAACACTTTGTTCGATCCATCTTTGCTATCGATTCGATTAATTTGTGCTCTGCTCAATCATGTCGAAATTACTGAAGGATGTGGAGCCAGCTATTAAGGTGACGATGGAGACTCCGACGAAAGTCGTCATCATCAAATCACCTAAAACGGTGGCATTGGATCGTGATAATTACTTTGACTGGAGAATACAATTTCTTAGTGCATTGAGAGGGAACGGATTATCTACTTATCTCGACAGTAAGATTGCATTGGATTCGTCGGTGACTGTCCAGTCCAACAAGATCAACTGATCTTAGGTTCGTTATTAAATTATAAAAATATAAAATCACCATTAATAAAATTAATTAATAATCAATTAATCACCTTAAAATCTGAATATTCAGATAATCCGAAAGTTAATTTATATTTATTCGGATATCCACTTTCACTTCCGATAATAACCTGCAGAGAAAAAACAACAAATAACCAATAATAACCATTTCAGAATTGAAAATGCACATGATTTAATTAAATTATTGAATACAAAGAAAATGACTAAAACTTATACGATAAACAATATAAATTACTCGAACCCCCCTCCCCGATCATTTACTTTGCACCACATAACTTAGTGAGAATGGCTATATGAGAATGGCTTCTAAGTTCTAACTTTATGCATTTAAAAAAAATTCAAACATACTATCAAATATCACATGATAAATGTCATAATTCTTTTTATTCCTCTTTAAATCAATATATGATGTCACCTTGCAGGACCCCCATGCTGACTGGATCAACCACAACACTCCCAACGGCTATCCTCCAAGGATATATAAGTTCATCAAACAACCATGATTCAACTAACAAAAGATGCTATGATGCATCCTACTTCAACACACAATGTGGTGCTAATGAACCATCGACATTCAAGCCACGCCGACGACACAAGACACTGGAGAGATCATCAACGGACGATGCCGACCACCGGAGCTCGCCAAGCGCACATCAGAGGATCGTGACCAACGTTGCAAGCTCCGATTCAAACACCATTGCGGCAGACTCAAGTTCGACGATGAGTTGGTGTCGCCACCAATGTATCTCTCTATTATCTAGCATTTGCTTTTCATTGCCGGAATTCATATTCCATCTACTACATCTATTGTATTTTGTAATATTAAACTCCTCAATTAGCAACATGATCAAATGTTAATCGCATGGTTAGGATCATGCTTTCAAACACATACAAATATACTGACTTGCTTTTGTTCGTAAGAATGAACTAAAGAAAAGGTAATCATGTTTATAAAACAAAGTCATATGAAAACTAAAAGAAATATGACCAGAAAATAAAATAAAATTACAAAATATAAATATCTGACAGTGGCTTTGAAAATATTTTCACAAGGATTTTATTTTCTATTATAAATTTCTTTTTCAACTTCTTCTCTATACAAGAAAACATGTTTAGTTTGATACAAATAAAGGTCACAAAAGCAATCATGAAATTTATTTAAAAAAATGAACAAGTCAAAATGTGAGTCGGTATCACCTTTCCAACTAAAAAAAGAGGCACCAGAAACACTGAAACAACAGAAATCAACCCCAGGAGCAAATACTCAAGTTCGGAGAAGCTCTGCCAAAAAAATAAGTTCTTAAAATCAAGAGATAATATAATATGAGATGAGATTTCAAACCTAAATGCGGTAAGTTTCCCAAATTTTGGCAAAAAGAAATCGCAGATGGAAACAACATACTCCCAGACCACCAGAAACAGTGTTGAAAGAGGTAATCAAGGACATTAGTATATCCTTCAAGTCTGAGTGCTTAAAGAAATGTCGTTGTCATCCCTTGGAGACTAGCACAATGCAGATATGGGAGACGAACGTCCAGAGGTAGATAGTCAAGAGGTTTTTTTTTTTGAAAAATTAAAGTTTTCATTACTGAAAATGAAGGTTGGGCATACCCTAAGATTACAAATATAGGAAAATGCAAGTACAGTAAATGTAAAAACATTAAATGTAAAAACATTGTTTATCTCTTATACATTTATGACCCTGACTATCTAGTCAAGGATTGAATATAGTTTGTATTTCGATCTGTGAAAGATTGTGTTTTTTATAGGATATAGATTCATATGCAATGCTCACATCCTTTATAATTTCTCTGCTGACAATTTCTGGAGGTCTTAGGGTGTGTTGTTTGAATCTCCTATTCCTTTCACACCATATGTGCCAGGAAAGGGATGCTAGCATAGTCTAGTGTACCCCCAACAACTAGACTTGTGAGTGAATTTTTGTATTGTTTCCATAATATCTCCTATCTTGATGTCTCTATTGCGGGAGATGGGGATTTTGCCCACTAAGTGTCCAAACAACATTATTAAGACAGCTAGTGGACTTTAGCAATAAGGATCTAGTGTAATGACAATTAAAGTATAGGTGTTGTAATATTTCTTTCTCATTTCCACATAGTGGGCAGGACGTATTTATGTTGAATCCCCAACTTTACAATCTAGTTAAAATGTTCAGACTTTTGACCTTAATTCTCCACAACAACATGGAGAATTTGGGAGGCTTTTTGGCCCAGATCCCTAGATTTATCTCTTGTAAGATGTCTCTGGGCCTTAATGTTTCTGAGTGCTTGGAGGGGGCAATTTGTGTGACCCTATAGTTACTCAGGTAGTTTATACGTACATTTCCCTATTGTTTCCTTATTATCTAATATTGTTTTCCACATGTGAGAGTCCAGAGTAGGCCTACACTCTATTTCCCCAATGTTTCTTCCTTTGATGTACCTAATTTTTTATTTAGTCTGCTAGTATGGAGTTATTAGGACTCCACATCCTCTCTGCTCTTTTGACCAATGTTGAAGCATTAGTTGCAAAGAAATCCCTGACCCCTATTCCACCTTCGCTCTTTGGAAGTGCCATTTTTTCCGTCCCAGTCTAGAGTTTTCTTTAAGCAATATGATTATGTGGAAAGTGTCACAATATCCATATTTATATTTTATGTCTATTTCTATTGTATTTTCAGGACAATGCATTCATTTTTCATTAAATGAAAACATTTAGCAGCTTCAAAAAAGTGTTTCATGTGCCTTGTATTCCATGTGTTGAAGCGTTTAATACATGTACGTCCTTGTACGGACTGATGTAAACTAATTACTATAATCTATATTAGACTATGTTTGATATATGAGGGAGAAGTGGGAATTGGCTTGCAAATAACCCAATTAGTCATTCAAGTTCCAATCGGGATATCATGTGAACGATGACCAAGTTGACTAAACGTAACCAGGTAGCCTGATTCACTAATTGGCCTCAACCCTGATGGGGAACTCATTATAAACAATAAATGGAAAATTAAATAACCTTCGCAGCAATCAGCTTCTAGACACTAGCAGTTAATCTGTTGTCTGGCTCAAAACATTATAACCATTTCCGGTGCATGCAAACTACTTTAGAAAGTTATGTAAAAAAGCTAATAAAAAGATACACAACTTTATGCAACAGCAGAAAAATTGATTCTAATTTATAATACTTATATTCTTAGTGTTTTTCTAGCTACTCTTTAGAATCTAAGTCAATTTATCGTTCAAACTTTCTTGATAATGGTTTGAAAATCAGGTTTCGATCCACCTCATATGTAAGTAGACAAGTGGTATTTTAATTTTTAAGTATCCGCATCAGATGCATCTGAACATTCTGTAAGCTGCAGCAAAAAAGTGGATTCCAGTTTGCAATACTTAAATTCTTGATATTTTTCTAGCTTCGCTGTAAAGTATAGTTAGGTCAATCTGTCTTTCAAAGTGTTGGCATCAAATGATTTTAAAATATTAAGAGTCCAAAATTATTTAGGATTCTCACACAGAAATATGGAAACCTAATTACCGACCAATTAGGAAAGGAAATTCCAAACAAACTGATTTGAACAACAGGATTCGAAGAATAATAAAATTAAAAACTCAAATTCACACACCTCATAGAGCTCACTACAAGATTCCTGCGTTTCAGCGACGATCAAAAATCGTCGCTGAAAGTCAAAAATCGTCGCTAAATTGGTTTCAGCGACGATTATTGATCGACGCTAAAGGTTCGTTGTAGGTCGCCTCGCTAAAGTATTAGCGACGATGTTGGATATCGTCGCAATCCCACACGCACGCTATTTTTCGGCGCCAAAAAATAGTATCGTCGCTGAATCGTCGCTAATATTTGAAAAAGATCATCGTCATATCGTCGCTAAATCGTCGCTCTAAATAAATTTTAATATTCCCTGTCTTAACTTATCGTCGCTTTTGTTAAATTTTAATTTTCCCTGTTTCAACTTATCGTCGCTCAATCGTCGCTTAATCGTCGCTAAAATAGAATACAATAAAAAAATGTTTTATTTATATGGGTGCTCATTTAGAGTCTTACCATTCAATCACACTTGTAAATACCTGCAAATACAATTCAATACAATTCAACCCTAAATACAATTCAATACCTGCAAATACAATTCAATTCACACAAATCACATACATTCAATCGATCACATCAATCACATACATTGAATCACACAAATTTCACATATTGAATCACAAATGAATCACAAATTAGATTAAGTGTTGATTAGAGATAATAGAGTTATAATAGAGATTACAATTACAATAGAGTTAAGTGTTTAAATTACAATAGAGGTAAGTGTTTTACTATTTTTTTTGTTGAACAATATTGAAAATATCTAAAGTCTTACCTTTTGGTCAAGGTGTCGAATTCAAAGTAGTGTCTTCTTCCTAATAATTTCTCGATAATGGAATAAGTTGGTTCAACTGAGAAGAAACAGGAACATTACTCGATGATGGACGATTCGGGTCGTTGCTTGTAGCATTAGCCTGAAAATAAATGAAGATATTCAAAAATTAATAAATTTAAAAACTAATTTAAAAACATTTATTAAACTCACATATATATTGTCAATTAA
>LFYR01000158.1:106214-122193 GCA_001185155.1 Zostera marina | reverse complement strand
ATTTAAATTGAAATGAATTTAAAATATAAACTTCCTAATGCATGAGAGTTGGCTTCAAAAGAAGCCGATCCACCCTTGTACACCAAATAATCGTCGTTTTTAGTTCGATTTGCTGAATTCTTTTTTGATTTTTCTACGAACTCTGGTGCCAAAAACTTGTCCATCATTAGTCCCCATTTTTCTTTTGTAATGTATGTTGGAGGGAAATCTTTGCAAGTCTTGTCAAGTTCTGAGACACCAGCATTTCTCTTTGCATCCAGTCTTGCTTTGCTAAGCCATTTTGGATAATTAATAGTCAGGTACTGATTGAATGCATTCCGAGCACGGTCTTGGTCATCAAATTTAAAGAATTTCTACACATAACAAATTATTGAGTTATTTCTCAAATAATCAAATAAATTGAACACATATATAGAAGACATACAATCACATAACATACCAAAAATTTGTACCAAATTATATCTTTATCCTCATCGCTCCATTGAGCCCATGTTATTTCTGCTCCTGGAATAAATCCTTTAACCAAACAACCAATTTTCTTTCGTATATCATTTGGAAATGTTCTGTAAGTTAAATTTTAAGTTCAATTAATATAATGAAAAGAAAGTTATTTGATTATTTGATTTTGAAATGAATTACATACCCAGATTGAAAAACAACTTCAGGAAATGGTGTTGAAGGTTGTGGAATTCCTTTTGTAAATTTTCTAGTACATCGACGAGCTGATTCCACCTCATTGTCGACAGATTGTCGTTGTCGACGTATTTGACCACGCTTACGTCCTTGTCCACGTGGCATTTCTGGAAAAAATCATGACATAATTCTATTAACTATAACAAAAAAAGATCATCACATAAAAAATTGTTATATTTTGAACTAACTTACAATCATAATAAAATCCTTCACCGTCATTTATAAATTCATTATCGGATTCGATATCTACATTATCCAATTGAATATCGTTGTCAACATTTGTTTCTTCAAGAACATGATTTACACTCAAAGATACATCATCAATCCTGTCATCGTTGATTGTATTCACAACAAATTCATTAAAATCGTCTTGATATGTATCTAAATCTTTTTCTGAAACGTCAATGATATCTCGATCTTTTGTTCTAAGCACCGTATACCAATCGGTTGATTTTCCAGATACATTAGGTATATAACAAACTTGCTCAGATTGCTAAAAAAAATAAACGGCTCGTATGTTTTTTGTTTAGAATGTGTGTCAATTGACACTGTTTTAAACTTGTCTATTTTGATTACTTTGTGAATATCATACCAAATACAGTTAAACATCGAAAATCGAGTATTATCACCCAGAAATTCAAGTTCGATAATTTCCTGAAGAACTCCATAATAATTATCTCCATCATCTCCATAAGAAGAAGTCCCACGAACCATGACACCACAGTTTTGCGACGTTTTGCTTTTGTCTTCACTTTGCACATGAAATCTAAATCCATTGGTAATATATTTTTTATAACATGTAACTTCTCTATGAGGACCTTTCGAAAGAATACGCAACCGTTGATCTTGTTGACCATGCTTCATGCGATATATGAACCATTTATGAAAAAGAGAATCAGTTTTTCTCTGTAATTCCTCATCAGAAATGTTTACATTTTCGTGAATCATTTCTTCCTCGAATTCTCTTAGAAATGGTGTTACTTCATTGCAATTGAGAAGCACATAAATCATTATAGCATTATATTCTCTATCATATATATATCTACGAACACTTCCTCCTAAAGCATGACCTGGTTGAGTAAATATTGATAAACGACCACTAGATTCGATTTCCCCACCATCAAAATTCCTTGATTTTCTATTGAATTTTGATATGAACATACTATCGAAGTACATCGAGAAAAATGTCCTTAGTTCTTCAGCAATATAAGCCTCTGCAATAGACCCTTCAACGCATGCCTTATTACGGACTTTCTTTTTCAAGAAAAACATAAATCTGTAAATAGAAATTATATAATTTGCAATATTGATTGTTCGCAAAAGAGAATTACCGTTCACAAGGGTACATCCAACTATATTGCACTGGTCCCCCAACTTCAGCCTCACATGGAAGATGGATCAACAAATGCTCTATTGAATCAAAAAAAGAAGGTGGAAATATCTTTTCCAATCTACATATTGTCTCTACAATTGATTCCCCAAGTTTGTTCATTTCATTTTCTTTAAGTGTTGGAGAACATATGTTGCTGAAGAAACGACTAACTTCGGTAAATATATTAGTAAATTCTTTTGGTAAGAAATTATCAAAAGCGATAGTATTTTCATTCCCGTGATAGTATTATCATGACTTTTCATTCCCGTGATAGTATTTTCATTGATTTTGACACATTTAGAGATGTTTGACACAACCATCGGGAAAACGAAGTAGAGAAACCCATTCACACACTTTTTTATTTGAAATTTTTCCAATACATACGATGCTTTCGGAAGAAATATTTTATCTCCAATCTCTCGAGGGTGTAAGTCATGTCGAATATCTAATTCTATAAGGTCTCTACGGCTTTTGAGATTATCTTTGCTTTTCATCTTCACATTCATTACTGTATTGAAAATATTATCAAAAACATTTTTCTCAACATGCATTACATCAACATTGTGACGAAAAAGTAATGAACAATACGGCAATTCGAAAAAAATACTTCTTTTCGTCCAATTGTGTGTCTTTCCAAAATTTGTCAATTTTCTTTTATCATTACTTCCTCCAAAAATCACATCATCTTTTAAAGGTAAACATAATTCTATTTCTTTTCCATCAATACGTTCAATTGGTGCGTCTTTCTCAACTCTCTTTAGAAATTTATTTCTTTGTCGTCGAAATAAATGATGTTCGGGTAGAAATCGACGGCGACAATCGAAAAAACAAGGTTTTCCACTATTTGTCAAATAAAATGATTTAGTCTTTTCCATACAATATGGACATGATAACTTCTCATGTGTACTCCAACCAGACAATATTGCATAGGCTGGAAAATCAGAAATAGTCCATAAAAGTGATGTTCTCATTGTAAAATTTGACTTACTAAAGGCATCGTACGTCTCGATACCTTCAATCCATAGTAGTTTAAGCTCATCAATCAATGATTCCAAATAAACGTCAATTTCTTTTTTTGGACCTTTAGGACCGGGAATCAACATAGTTAAGAACATAAATTATTGTTTGTTACACATCCATGGAGAAAGGTTGTACGGTGTGACGATCACTGGCCATAAAGAGTATTATGATGAAGAATGACCGAAAGGATTGAATCCATCTGTAGAAAGACCAAGCCTCACATTTCGACCATCAGATGCAAATCTAGGATGAATACTATCAAAATGCTTCCAAGCTTTGCCATCAGACGGATGTCGTAACTCATTAGAGACCTCTTGACGTCATGTACTGTGCCAAACCATTTCTTTCGCAATCCTTGAACAATGGTATAGTCGTTGTAGTCGAGGGATCAAAGGAAAATAGCGAAGAATTTTAACGGAAATATCACGACCACCGCTTGTCCGTGTCTTAAACCTTGGTTCACGGCATGTCGGGCATTCAGTTAACTCTTTATATTCTTTTCGATACAATATACAATTGTTCGTGCATGCATCTATTTTTTCATGTTTCAAACCAAGGTTTTTCAATTTTTGTTTAGCCTTATAAAACGTATCTGGAAGCTTGTTAGGTTTTGGTATGATTTTCTGAATAGTTTTCATCAAGGTATCGTAGCCTTTCACAGATAGTCCATAGGTTGATTTAAGATACATTAATTCTGTTAAGATCTCCAAAACAGATGCATCGCAACCTTCATATACTTTCGCATAACCATAATTTAGCAAATCGTAAAACTTTTGGGCTTCATCATTCGGTTCTTCATCATGTAAATCAAATGGTCTACTTGCATCGTGGACCATGTCGACAAATAGATTAGTGTTAATACGTTCATCATCGACCATTTCAACATCATTTATAGTGATGCATTCATCTACACGTACTCTTTTCCTTGGTTCTCCATGTCGGTCCCAATTAGTGTAATCACTCATAAAACCGGACTTGTAAAGATGAACTGTCATTATATCTCTAACTTCCTTATTTAAACAACAACAATTACTACAAGGGCATTTAATTTTTCCATCTTCACGAGTCATAATTGACTCTGAGAATGCAGAGTTTAGAAACCGCTCGACACCATTGAGAAATGAATCGGTAATTTGATTTTTCTCATCTAGTCGGTTGTACATCCAATTTCGATCATTGCCGGTCATTCTATAAAATAATTGAAACATGCAAAAATGAGTTGTATGTCCGCATGAGTTTCATGAAAAATATATCATGAAAAATAAAAAAATAAATCATAATAAGAAAGGCTCAACAGGCTTAGCTTGGCTCGACTCAGCTCGGGCTTGATAGGCTCAGCTCGGCTTCGCTCGGCCTCGGCAGGCTAAGCTCGGCTCGGCCTGCCGACAGAATTTTTCTAAGGTTCTATTATTTTTAATGAAATTAATAGCTATCTACTTGTAAACAATGGAAATAAGATAGTATTATCTGATTCATGAGAATATATAAAAGATTTTCTTTTAATTTAGAAAGAAAGAAAAATGAAATTTATTACATGGGTTGCATTTTATTTATTGCATGGCTTGCATTTTTAAAAGATGACAATATAGTTATTTTCCCCTTTTTGTGTTAAAACAAAACAGTGTCCATTAATTATAAATATCTGTAATTAAGAATTATGTTTTTTTACATTACATCTTCAGAAGGGTTCTTATTTTTCTGTTGCAGCAATCACAATAATCTATGCTCATCTTCATAACTATGCTATAGAACTACGGATTGATTAAAACACAAACAATAATACATGTTAGAATCTGAAAACAAGCCTTACAGGAAAATATTGTTACCTTTTCTGACATGGTGATGATCTTGTCTGAATTTGTTTAACTTTTAACAGGAATTGAAATGAAAATGATATTATATATGTTCTCACATTCATTTAATTGTATTGAGAATATTGAAGATGGTATTTTGTGGAGAAGATAGATTTACCAAAAACAAAGGAATGGATTAATTTTATTGTTTGAGTTCAATCTAATGATTTACAATTCTCTAATTTATTACATGGGTTGCATTTTATTTATTACATGCCTTGCATTTTTAAAAGATTTTCATGGGGCCGGGATTCATGGGTTGCATTTTATTTATTATATTCACATTATATTTATTTGGATTTTTAAAAAAGAAAGAAAAATACCTATGAAAGTCGCCGACAATAGATGAGGAGATGAAGATATGCAGTCCGGCGGAAATTTGAGAATGTAGAGATAAAATCTGAAAACAAAAAGACGAAACAAAATAATAAAATTAAACTTGAACTAATAAGAAGACGAAACCAATTTAATGAGAATATGATTTTCTGTGATACCATTTGTTATTTAGAATCTTAATACATGTGAATGATGGGATTGTCTACTCTAATACAAGATGGATGGTTATGGATAGATGGATAAAAAACACGATGTTTTGTGGGGTTATATGTTTCTGACATGGATAGATGGATATATGTTTTGTGGGGTTCTGACATACTTCCTTACATTGGTTATATGTTTTATATTTTTTTAGAGAGATATTTTCAGTTTATAAAATATTTAAAGTCAGCTCTTAGTAAGTTAGCAGATCCTTGCTTTTTTCTAGAAAATTTTGTATTCATTCCTTTTTATAGTTTTATATATTGATAATACATTTCCTTTTAAATTTAATTGATTGAAATTAAGAAATGCATATAGATATCTAATGATGGTGATGGTGATGTCTAAATGATAATGAACAAATAATTTATTACTGTTAATCTAATGATATGGTGTGCATATTTTTTTGACAGGAATGGTCTATCAGCACCCACAGAAGACAAAAAGAAAACATATGCACAAACAACCTCAGATGATATATTGACAATAAGAGAAGAGAAAGTATTTAGACTATGAATCAACAGTCTTGGGATTGAAACATACGTCAATAATGTCTTCGAAGACGTTAGAAATGGGTAAATAATTTATAATTTAACAATCAGAAATTCAGATGGTTGGAAATGACAAGAGGCTGCAATCTAATATCATATTTAATGTGAGCAGATGGGTACTTCTCGAAGTACTTAATAAAGTATATCCAGGATCAGTGATTTGAAAGCACGCTTTAAAGCCTCCAATAAAAATGCCATTCAGAAAAGTCGAGAACTGCAATCAGATTATTCGGATCGGAAAAGAGTTGAATTTCTCTCTTGTTAATGTTTGTGGGAATGATATTGTCCAAGGAAACAAGAAGTTGATACTTGGTGTGTAATACTAATCAATATTCAAATCCGACTTTTTCCCCACATTGATTGAATCCACACACTCCCTCTTCTGTCTAATGATGGTGATGTCCATGAAGAAGAAATAGAAAAATGGAGTGGGCTATCTAACAGTTTTTTCGATAGCTCAACTACAAGTTTTACAACCAACTTAATCTCCAGTTTAATTGGTCATAACAATAGCATATCCAGTAAATCAAGTAAGTTGAGAGTTTCCCCTGCTATCATTCCAGCCAGTAATACTGATGTAACTGAAGCTGGAGTTGGTGGTGTACCAAATAAATTTCTTGGAATCACTCCAAGTTTTTTATGGTATGATGGTACCCCCAAGTTACCAGCCCAGGCCCACGAAGAAGTCTAGAAGCAAGATCCAACAAGATAAATGGAAGAAAGCCCAAGTCATTCCAAGGACACTAGCCCGTTCAGATCGGCCGGGCGGACCCGTCAGCCCCACGAACACTCGCCCGACCAGGCCGGTTGGAAGGACCCGTCAGCCCGAGCAGTTAACATTCCAAAGATGGCGTCCCAAGTATGTCGGACCCTAATCCAAAAGCATAGGACCCATAGTCCGATAGGAAATTGTATAAATACCCCTAGGGGTGAAGTGTAAAGGGGGGGATCACTTGTAATACACTTAGAACATACTTGTAACATACTTGTGATTATACGGGAATAGAGAGGATCAGCCACCTTTCCAGAGGGACGCGATCAGTGGTGAACCTGACGTGAATCGAACACGAAAAATGGAGGCAGAACAGCCGGAGCGGATAATTCAGATGGAAGAAAACTTAGAAAACTCGGCGGCAGAGGCGCACAGGAATCGGCTGTCAACGGTTTCTCTTGAAAACCAAGGTGTAGGCGAACCGGTGCACTTAGAAGAAAATATCGAAGAAGCAACCTATCACCCTCAGCAGCATACGTGTGAGAATCCCCGGCTATTTGTAGAGTCAATACCAGAAGATGGGATTTCTGCAAATTGGTCGGAGCAAGGCCGATCAAGATCGCCAGAACAACACAGGAATGACCAAAGGGAATATGGGAGAACATTTCCCATATTGCGGGAACCAAGGGAGAGTCAACTCATATAAATTATCGCGGATTTGCAAAATAATCAAAGAAAACTTCAAGAGCAAATCGTGTCAATGGCAAACAGGAATATACATGAAAACATACCCGTACGGCCATCAATTGGTTATCTGGACCAACTAACACCGACAGATAACGAAGAAGCTCTAGCACGACATCTTTTAGTGGAAGGATACCCGACGGGGTGGAGAGCCCCAAAAATTACATCATATGATGGTACAACGGATCCGGAAGATCATGTTCATTCATTTCGTATGGAAATGGAAGACACCACTGGGCGAAGAGACATTTGGTGTCGTATGTTTAGGAGAACTTTGAAGGGAGAAGCAGTGGGATGGTACAGGAACCTTCCGGTGGGAAGCATCAATTCATTCAAAGACTTGGAAAAATCGTTTAAAGTTGCCTTCGGGCATAAAATAAGGCGCAAAGGTTTGAATACAACTTTATTAACAGTTGTACAGGGAGATCGAGAATCAACGCGAGAATATATGGATCGGTTCGCGATAGCAGTTCTAAAATTCGTTTGTTCAGAAGAAGGAGTCCTGATGGCACTAGTTAACGGATTAAGACCAACTAGGTTTTCAGGGGATTTGGTACGGGATCTCCCATCAACGTTTGCAGAAGCTATGGAAAGATCGTACAAAGAATCAAATGTAGAAGATTACCACGAAGCAAAATATAAACAGATACGTCAAAGACCGAAAGACCAGTACGATCAAAATATACAGCAAAAGCAGCCAAGACTGGAAACCCGACCGCAAAACAGGGAGTTTCCAGAGGATAATGCAAGAAGGACCACTTTCCCAAGGGAAAGCTTCATCAATTACGGCCCGCCAAGGGTCATCCCGTTTCCAAACCAACGGCAGATATTTTTAGCGCTATAAGAAGATAGGATACTTCCAGAGCCGCGCCCAATGCATACAGAGACAACAATTAATCGAAATCCGCACTTGTATTGTGAATATCACGAAGACATAGGACACACTACGGCCGAGTGTTGGATTCTGGCAAAGGAATTAGAAAGAATACAAGAGCGGCAAGGTTCGCTACCCGTACGGCAAATGATACCTTCTCCCCCACCGCGACGGACAGCACCAGTGCCTACAGGACATCAAGACTACAGGGACGTCAGAACGTCAGGATATCAGAACCGTAGGGACGATCAGGAAGGAAGGAATATCGGAGAAATATTAGCAATATCAGGAGGAGAAGCAGCCAGGATTCGAAGGAAAAAGATATGCACAGGATCTTAGCCGGACGGATGGAATAATAAAAAAAATCAAAGCAGGGGAGGATATCCGTTTTTCAAATGAAGATCTGACAGGAATCACGGTTCCACATCATGATCCTTTGGTCATAACACCTATTGTACAGAGGGAGGATAAGCAAAGAATTAGACTAAACAGAGTGTTAGTGGATACAGGGGCTTCAGTAGATGTGCTATACTGGAGTGCATTTGATCAACTAGGTTTTTGCAGGGCAGATTTGGGTCCGTGCGGCACACCAATCACTGGATTTGGCCAGGGAGAAGTCCAAATACTAGGAACAATAGACATCCCAGTAACATTGGGAAAATTTGCGCAAGAAACAACAATGATAGTGAAATTCTCGTCGGTAGTGCCATTTTCATCCGGATACAACGCAATATTAGGGAGGATAGCACTACATGCATTTGGGGCAGTAACATCATCTCTGCACCAGTGTTTAAAGTTCCCATCGGAAGCAGGGATATGCACAGTTAAGGGATCACAGAAGAAAGCGAGAGAATGCTATATAAACTCGACGGGGCAAGTAATGACTGCAGCAGAAGAAAAAAATAAACTCCCGCATACTGTCAAGGAGGAACGCCCAAAACTCGAGTCGGCTTCAGACACAGTGGAAGTGGAACTAAGTGGTGGTAATATACAAGTAGGTGCCGACCTTCCGCAAAAAATTAAAAATGGTATCGTAAAACTACTCAAAGAGAACGAAGACCTGTTCGCCAGAGATGTAACAGAACTCAAGGGGATCGACCGGAGCCTTACGGAACACAGATTAGCGGTAGGGAAGCACGTGCGACCAGTGAGGCAAAAGATGAGGCCGTTAAGAGGAGATAGGAAAGAAGCGGCAGCTAAAGAAGTACGAAAACTTATGGAAGCAAATTTCATTCGGCCAGTGAAATACCCGGAATGGTTATCAAATGTAGTAATGGTAAAGAAAGCAGATGGAGGATGGAGAATGTGCGTAGATTTCACAAATGTAAATAAAGTTTGCCCTAAGGATTCATACCCACTCCCATCGGTAGACCACTTAGTCGACCAAGCATCAGGATGTAAACTACTTAGTTTCATTGACGCACACTCTGCTATAATCAAATACCTATGGCTAGGGAGGATGAAGAAAAGACATCTTTTATATCAGAAACAGGTACCTTTTGTTTCAAAGTAATGCCTTTCGGATTACGTAATGCAGGAGCAACATTTCAGAGGGCTATGGACCAAATATTTAGGGATCAAATCGGGAGAAACCTTGAAGTATATGTGGACGATATTCTAGTTTGTTCCAAAACAGTCGCAGAGCACTTGACAGATCTGAAGGAGACTTTTGATAACATCAGAAAAGCAGGTTTACGATTAAAGGCAAAAAAATGTTCCTTCGGGGTCACTGAAGGGTATTTTTTGGGTTTCAAAATAACTCCCCACGGGATAAAAGCCCGTACGGAAAAGGTAGAGGCAATAATGGCAATGACCCCGCCAAAGACAATAAAAGAAGTCCAGAAACTTAACGGAAAGATAAACGCATTAAGCAGATTCTTAGCAAGGGGGGCAGACACGTTACAACCTCTATTCAAATTGATAAAATCGGCAAGCCCGAAAGTAACATGGACAGAAGAGTGTGAAGAAGCGTTTCAAAAGCTTAAAAAGCAATTGAAGAATCTACCAACCTTACAGCCACCATTCCCGGGGGAACCATTAAAATTTTACATAGCCGCATCCGACAATGCTACTAGTGCAGTATTAATGACTGAAAGAGATGGCACACAACGGCCAATTTACTATTACTCCCGCACGTTACAAGGAGCAGAGAAGAAATATCCACAAATTGAGAAGTTGGGATTAGCAATAGTAAAAATGGCAAGAAGACTAAAACCTTACTTTCAAGCACACCCAATAACCATCCCGACGGAATTTCCACTATTATAATTATTACATAAACCAGATGTATCGGGCAGATTAACGAAATGGGCTGTGGAATTAAGTGAATTTTATGTAAGCATAGTACTAGCAAAAGCGATCAAAGGGCAAGCAGTTGCTGATTTCTTGGCAGAGTTTACACCAAGCGTGGAAGAGTTTGAAGGTTGGTGGATCATCCATATTGATGGTCGGCGAGCAATTCTGGATGTGGAGCAGGCATAACAATCCAAACCCCAACAAAAGAAAAGGTAGAGCATGCAATCAATTTCGGCTTCAAAACGACAAATAACGAAGCAGAGTACGAGGCACTATTAGCAGGGGCACGACTGGGAAAAGCATTAGGTGCCAGAAGGGCAAAATTCCACACGGATTCACGATTAGTGGCAAACCAAGTCAACGGGGAATTCATTTAAAATGAAGAAGGGATGTGTCGGTACACAGAGGCAGCACGCAACATGATGCAATTTTTCACAGAATGGGAACTACATCACATAAGCCGTACGGACAATAAAGAAGCAGACATTTTAGCAAGATTGGGCGCATCTCCAAATGTGCCAAAGGGACGATGGATCCGAGTGGAACAGCAAGAAGTACCATCAATAGCAAAAATTGAAAGAAACAAAATTCTAACACTGGCAGTAGAAGAAGATTGGAGAACACCGATAAAAAGTTACATTACAAAGGAAATAGTCCCGACGGACGCGATGGAAGAAAGAAAACTGAAGAACAAGGCGGCCTGATTCACAATAGTAGGGGACAATCTTTTCCGTAGGGCAGTAGAGGATAGCATTCCCTTACGGATTTGCGTTACACGCGAAGAAGGGAAAGAAATACTAACAAGCGCGCACAAGGGAGCATGCGGCCCACATCAGGGAGCAAGAATGTTGGGAAAACAGGTAATAAGACAGGGCTATTATTGGCCATAAATAAATAAAGATTCTGAGGAACTAGTAAGAAATTGCAATGAGTGCCAAAGACACGCAAATATCCAGAGAAGGCCGTCCAGTATAATGAATCCAGTTACCACACCGGTACCATTTGCCCGATGGGGTTTAGACATCGTAGGGCCTTTTCCAGTAGCATCAAGGGGTCGGAAATTTTTATTTGTTGCGGTCGACTACTTCACCAAGTGGGCCGAGGCCGAACCAACAAGCACAATATCAGAACATAACGTCATCCAGTTCATTTTTAGGAATATCATCTGCAGGTTCGGGGTTCCATTACAAATAATAACAGACAATGGAACACAATTTACGGGGGAAAAAGTGAAGAAATTTTGTGAAGATAGTGGCATAAAGATGAGCTTTGCCCCGGTATATCATCCACAAGCAAACGGGCAAGTCGAAGTCACAAACAGGACAATAACATCTATACTCAAAAGAAAAGTAGGAGACAATCCAGGAACATGGGTAGACTTAATACCAGAAACAATGTGGGCGTACAGAACAACCGTACGTACACCGACAGGACATCCACCATTTACCTTAGCATTTGGAATGGATGCAGTAGCCCCGGCAGAAGTGGTATGGCCAACAGCAAGGATAACAAATTTTAATCCAGAAGATAATAATTTGGCCATCTTACTAGCCAGAGAAAGGTGTGAAGAATTGAGAGAAATCGCAGCGATAAGAGATTTGACCTACAAAAGGAGGGTGGCAAGATACCATAATCAAAAAGTAAACGAAAAGAAAATAAACGTAGGAGACTTGGTACTAAGGAATGGAAGAATCACTGGGCTGGACCAAACTAAAGGAAAACTATCTCCAAAATGGGAAGGACCGTACGTAGTCGTGGAGGAAGTCCGTCCGGGAATCTACAAATTAGCATTCGAGGACGGCCAGAAAATAGAAAGAACATGACACTCGGACAATTTATCAAAGTATTTCCAATAAAAGTAATCGTATATAGGAACAAAATTTTATTTTAAACAAGTTATTTTACTAAAAAAAAAAAAAAAAAAAAACCGACAAAGCCTCAGGGCAATAGGACCGTAAAGAATATCAACGAAAGATAGGGTTAAAGGCACCTTTGAACAATTATAACAAAAAGATATTTGCAGGGAAACAAGGACGAAGAAAGGAAAATAATAAGCAAAAGTACGAGATAAAAATTCAAATTACAGAAACAAAAGGTATGTTCTAATTCTTCTTTTTTGAAAATTCTTTTAAGTTACTGGTTTTCCTGACCCGTCAAATCGGAGAGAGTCTTGGGCCAGGAAGGATGCTCCGTAGGGATCCCAGTCGCTTTCCATTGTTCCCACATTGGTGGGTTAATAGGAACAACGGTGGATTCATACTCAGGACCCGGAGATTCACCATATCCCGCCCGTGAACCATGCCTTCAACAAAATTTTTGAAGCAAGCACGCTTGTTCCGTTCGGTCAAATGCTTGGCTTTCTCAGTGAACTTCACCTTGGCACGCGCGATGTCCGCTTCCATGGACGCAACCCGGACGGCCTTCTCGTCCCTCTCTGCCCGGAGGGACTCATTCTCCACCCGGAGGGACTCGATCTCAGCATCCTTCAAGGAAAGTACCTGGGTCAAGCGAGTAACCTCAGCCAAGGCATCATTAAGTTCACGCGTCCGTTGTATCCCCCTTTTCTGTCGATGACGCTCCGTAGTCACGGTTTGAAGAGCCAGGATGTAGCACGCTTCATCAATATCATCAAGGGCAGTATTTTCCAAGGTCATCCAGTCGGCCTCCTTCTCAACCGTGGAATCCAATCGGCCGAGCGCTTGTTCGTAGATCCCAGCAATCCGAGGGGCTTGCATATGTTCAGTCACAAACAGACGGTCCCCAAAGCCTTGGTTATTTGCATCATCAGAAAAGTTAATGTACTTAGTGTAGTCGTCAGAAAGAACGTTGGAAGAATCACCAGCATTATCAACCATTTCCGTACGAGCTCTCTTGCCGCCCCGCTGCGATCCGGATCCTGCAAACAAGCCCGACAAACCTTCTCCGTCAGGTTCGCCTGAAAAAGGAAAAATTAACAAAGTCAAATGTAAATTACCAGAGGGGACGAGATGCGGGTGAACAGATTTCCAAGTCCCGGCCATCAAACTAGAATAATCGATAGGATTCGAACGGACAGATAGAAGGCGGGAGTACACATCATGTTCCTCCGGAGAAAGTTCCCCTACGGAAAGGTTCCCAGCTTCGAAGGAGGAAGTGTTTACCCACTTGGAAGGAACCCCTGACAATCCTACGGAATGGCTCTTTATAAAGAAATAGCGGCTCTTCCACCGATGCGAACGATCGGGATAAGAAATAAGGAGTTTATGTCTTATTCTAGAAGAAACCAAAAGCCGTGCGGAATTGGGCCAAGAAATAGAGAAAAATAGACGGAAAACACGTTCGAAGGGCTTCAAATCCAGTTCATAGCACAAATGTTCGAACGAAATAACACGATCGAGACTAGAGGGGGAAAGTTGAGAAATAGCAACACCAGTATACGAAAGAAAAGACAAGAGGAAGGGAGAGGCGGGAAGCCGAAGCCCTAAGTCCTCAAAACCCGAATAGAGGGCAGTATAGCCATCAGGAGGCGAAGAGGCAGAAGCATCATTGGGGATTTCAAGATGAGCTATCGCTACAGAGGGAGCGATCACCTGGAAATGACGGCGGGCTTGCCGCCTACTAAGTACGGAGGGAGGATCTTCAGAGGAGTTTAGAGAGTTACCGTTGAAATCGGGAATATCGTCTAGGAAGGTAGAGAGATCGGCCATGGGAGAGGATGCGGCGATTAGCGGAAGAGAAACCCTACTGAAAAAAAAGAGAGAAGTGAAGATGAGTGAAGTGGAAAGAGACTATATATAGAAGATCTTTTGGCGGGAAATCAAAAATATTTCCAAAATAAAAATAAAATTTCATACCCGAGGGACGGATGGATCGTACGGAAGAGTAAGTGCATTTTCCTACAAGTATAGTCAGCTCGGACATTCGAAGGAGGAGGGTCAAAATGGCCGTACGGAAGTAGCCTGGAAAGAAGCAACCGTTGAAGAATTTTTTCTATTTTAGTGGGAAATCAAAAGTAGTCCTAAAAAGTAGTTCATACCCAAGGACCAGATGGGCCGTGCGGTACAGTGAGCCAGATCGATTGTTCAAGGAGAGGGGAGCAAAATGGCCATAGGGAAGATGCCTGAAGAAAAGTAATCGTATACATAAAAAAAAAGGGGAGTCCCGCCAGGGTAGCGACACGACCCTAAAGAAAAGTAGCAGGAATACCTGCTCAAATTGCCCGTAGGGAAATCAGATGTAGAGAACCTGGTAGTCGAAATGCCGAGGGAAATTAAGATCATAGTAGAAAATTGGAAGTTGCCAGATCCCTAACCAACAAGTAGTTACATTTAATAAACACAAACAAAGAAACCATTCGTACGAAAAGGAAATTGTTAAAGATGAAAATTACATCAGTGCGTAAGAGAGACACAAATGAGTTTGTAAAAGTCATAGGAACTGCAGGGAACAAAAGAAACATTCAAATACATAATAGGAAGGAGGACACAAAGCCTCCCAAAAAACACAAATTAAAGAAACCCGTCAAGGCGGGCCACGAGATAAAAAGTAACGAAGATCGCCTGGAGGAGGTCCCGAGCGTCCGGCGCGCGGCCCACGTCCCCGACGAGGAGGAGGAGCAGGTGCGATGGAGCGTTCAGTCGAAGAAAGCTCAGTGGAAGCAGGCACAGGAACCCCAGGGGAGGGGGAGGAGCAGAAGCCACGCCAAAGACAGCAGCAGGGACAGGAAGACCGAACGGAGTAGCAGATCGAACGGAGTAGCAGACCGACGGTTGCGGGAAACAATTGCCACGGCTGGAACAACAACACCGGTACCATTGCTGACTTGCTGAAGAGCACGAATGCGGTGTGAGACTTCCGAGACCAGTTAGGACAAACGAGGATTACCCACAGCAAAATCTTCGATATCACAAAGGTGCTGAAGAAGATCATCTGGCCAAACACCTCGCTGACGTGCCAACTCGTATCCCAGTTCCTGTAACAAATCATCAAGAGAAGACATGGTAAATGAGGAGAAAGTGAATCAAATAAAAGAAAGCAACCTATTTATAGGAAGAGGGGGGGGAGTACTGATGGTACCCCCAAGTTACCAGCCCAGGCCCACGAAGGAGTCTAGAAGCAAGATCCAGCAAGATAAATGAAAGAAGAAAGCCCAAGTCATCCCAAGGACACTCGCCCGTTCAGATCGGCCAGGCGGACCCGTCAGCCCCACGAACACTCGCCCGACCAGGCCGGCTGGAAGGACCCGTCAGCCCGAGCAGTTAACCTTCCAAAGATGGCGTCCCAAGTATGTCAGATCCACTATACCGGACCCTAATCCGAAAGCATAGGACCCAGAATACGATAGGAAAT
>LFYR01000158.1:76175-104476 GCA_001185155.1 Zostera marina | reverse complement strand
CGTACGGCAAAGGATACCTTCTCCCCCACCGCGACGTACAACACCAGTGCCTACAGGACATCAAGACTACAGGGACGTCAGAATGTCAGGATATCAGAACCGTAGGGACGATCAGGAAGGAAGGAATATCGGAGAAATATTAGCAATATCAGGAGGAGAAGCAGCCAGAGGAGGAACAGGATTCGAAGGAAAAAGATATGCACAGGATCTCGTCAGAATGTCAGGATATCAGAACCGTAGGGACGATCAGAAAGGAAGGAATATCGGAGAAATATTAGCAATATCAGGAGGAGAAGCAGCCAGAGGAGGAACATGATTCGAAGGAAAAAGATATGCACATGATCTTAGCCGTACGGATGGAATAATTAAAAAAATCAAAGCCGGGGAGGATATCCGTTTTTCAAATGAAGATCTGACAGGAATCACGGTTCCACATCACGACCCGTTGGTCATAACACCTATTGTATAGAGGGAGGATAAACAAAGAATTAGACTAGACAGAGTGCTAGTGGATACAGGGGCTTCAGTAGATGTGCTATACTGGAGTGCATTTGATCAATTGGGTTTTTGCAGGGCAGATTTGGGTCCATGAGGCACACCAATCACTGGATTTGGCCAGGGAGAAGTCCAAATACTAGGAACAATAGACATCCCAGTAACATTGGGAAAATTTGCGCAAGAAACAACAATGATAGTGAAATTCTCGGTAGTGCCATTTTCGTCCGGATACAACGCAATATTAGGAAGGATAGCATTACATGCGTTTGGGGCGGTAACATTATCTCTGCACCAGTGTTTAAAATTTCCATCAGAAGCAGGGATATGCACAGTTAAGGAATCACAGAAAAAAGCGAGAGAATGCTATATAAACTCGACGGGACAAGTAATGACTGCAGCAAAAGAAAAAAATAAACTCCCGCATACTGTCAAGGAGGAACGCCCAAAACTCGAGTCTGCTTCAGACACAGTGGCAGTGGAACTAAGTGGTGGCAATATACAAATAGGTGTCGACCTTCTGCAAGAAATTAAAAATGGTATCGTAAAACTACTCAAAGGGAACGAAGACCTGTTCGCTAGAGATGTAACAGAACTCAAAGGGATCGACCGGAGCCTTACGGAACACAGATTAGCGGTAGGGAAGCACGTGCGACCAGTGAGGCAGAAGATGAGGCCGTTAAGAGGAGATAGGAAAGAGGCGGCGGTTGAAGAAGTACGAAAACTTAGGGAAGCAAATTTCATTCGGCCAGTGAAATACCCGGAATGGTTATCAAATGTAGTAATGGTAAAGAAAGCAGATGGAGGATGGAGGATGTGTGTAGATTTCACAAATGTAAATAAAGTTTGCCCTAAGGATTCATACCCACTTCCATCGGTAGACCATTTAGTTGACCAAGCGTCAGGGTGTAAATTACTCAGTTTCATGGATGCACACTCTGGCTATAATCAGATACCTATGGCTAGGGAGGATGAAGAAAAGACATCTTTTATATCAGAAACATGTACCTTTTGTTTCAAAGTAATGCCTTTCGGATTACGTAATGCAAGAGCAACATTCCAGAGGGCTATGGACCAAATATTTAGGGATCAAATCGGGAGGAACCTTGAAGTGTATGTGGATGATATTCTAGTTTGTTCCAAAACAGTCGCAGAGCACTTGGCAGATCTAAATGAGACTTTTGATAACATCAGAAAAGCAGGTTTACGATTAAAGGCAAAAAAATGCTCCTCCGGGGTCACCGAGGGGCATTTTTTGGGTTTCAAAATAACTCCCCACGGGATAAAAGCCCGTACGGAAAAAGTAGAGGCAATAATGGCAATGACCCCGCCAAAGACAATAAAAGAAGTCTAGAAACTTAACGGAAAGATAAATGCATTAAGCAGATTCTTAGCAAGGGGGACAGACACGTTACAACCTTTATTCAAATTAATAAAATCATCAAGCCCGAAAGTAACATGGACAGAAGAGTGCGAGGAAGCGTTTCAAAAACTTAAAGAACAATTAAGGAATCTGGCAACCTTACAGCCACCATTCCCAGGGGAACCATTAAAATTGTACATAGCCGCATCCGACAATGCTACTAGTGCAGTTTTAATGACTGAAAGAGACGGCACACAACGGCCAATTTATTATTACTCCCGCACGTTACAGGGAACAGAGAAGAAGTATCCACAAATTGAGAAGTTGGGATTAGCAATAGTAACAACGGCAAGAAGGCTAAAACCTTACTTTCAAGCACACCCAATAACCATCCCGACGGAATTTCCACTGTTACAATTGTTACATAAACCAGATGTGTCGGGCAGATTAACGAAATGGACTGTGGAATAAAGTGAATTTTATGTAAGTATAGTACCAGCGAAAGCGATCAAAGGGCAAGCAGTTGCTGATTTCTTAGCAGAGTTTACACCAAGCGTAGAAGAGTCTGAAGGTTGGTGGATCATCCATATTGATGGGTCGGCAAGCAATTCTGGATGTGGAGCAGGCATAACAATCCAAACCCCAACAAAGGAAAAAAAGGAAAAGGTGGAGCATGCAATTAATTTCGGTTTCAAAACAACAAATAACGAAGCAGAGTACGAGGCACTATTAGCAGGGGCGCGACTGGGAAAAGCATTAGGTGCCAGACGGGCAAAATTCCACACGGATTCACGATTAGTGGCAAACAAAGTCAACGGGGAATTCATATCAAATGAAGAAGGGATGTGTCGGTACACAGAGGCAGCACGCAACATGATGCAATTTTTCACAGAATGGGAACTACATCACATAAGCCGTACAGACAATAAAGAGGCAGACATTTTAGCAAGGTTGGGCGCGTCTCCAAATGTGCCAAAGGGACGATGGATCCGAGTGGAACAGCAAGAAGTACCATCAATAGCAAAAACTGAAAGAAACAAAATTCTAACACTGGCAGTAGAAGAAGATTGGAGAACACCGATAAAAAGTTACATTACAAAGGGAATAGTCCCGACGGACGCGATGGAAGAAAGAAAACTGAAGAACAAGGCGGCCTAGTTCACAATAGTAGGGGACAATCTTTTCCGTATGGCAGTAGAGGACAACATTCCCTTACGGATTTGCGTTACACGCGAAGAAGGGAAAGAAATACTAATTAACAAGCGCACACAAGGGAGCATGCGGCCCACATCAGGGAGCAAGAATGTTGGAAAAGCAGGTAATAAGGCAGGGCTACTATTGGCCACAAATAAGTAAAGATTCTGAAGAACTAGTAAGAAGTTGCAATGAGTGCCAAAGACACGCAAATATCCAGAGAAGGTCGTCCAGTATAATGAATCCAGTTACCACACCGGTACCATTTGCCCGATGGGGTTTAGACATCGTAGGGCCTTTCCCAGTAGCATCAAGGGGTCGGAAATTTTTATTTGTTGCGGTCGACTACTTCATCAAGTGGGCCGAGGCCGAACCAACAAGCACAATATCAGAACATAACGTCATCCAGTTCATTTTTAGGAATATCATCTGCAGGTTCGGGGTTCCATTACAAATAATAACAGACAATGGAACACAAAAAAAGTGAAGAAATTTTGTGAAGATAGTGGTATAAAGATGAGCTTTGCCCCGGTATATCATCCACAAGCAAACGGGCAAGTCGAAGTCACAAACAGGACAATAACATCTATACTCAAAAGAAAAGTAGGAGACAATCCAGGAGCATGGGTAGACTTAATACCAGAAACAATGTGGGCGTACAGAACAACCGTACGTACGCTGACAGGACATCCACCATTTACCTTAGCATTTGGAATGGAGGCAGTAGCCCCGGCAGAAGTGGTATGGCCAACAACAAGGATAACAAATTTTAATCCAAAAGATAATAATTTGGCCATCTTACTAGCCAGAGAAAGGTGTGAAGAATTGAGAGAAATCGCAGCAATAAGAGATTTGACCTACTAAAGGAGGGCGGCAAGATACCACCGTACGTAGTCGTGGAGGAAGTCCGTCCGGGAATCTACAAATTAGCATTCGAGGACGGCCAGAAAATAGAAAGAACATGACACTCGGACAATTTATCAAAGTATTTTCAATAAAAGTAATTGTATATAGGAACAAAGTTTTATTTTAAACAAGTTATTTTACTTTAAAAAAAAAAAAAAAAAACCGACAAAGCCTCAGGGCAATAAGACCGTAAGGAATATCAACGAAAGATAGGGTTAAAGGCGCCCTTGGACAATTATAACAAAAAGATATTTGCAGGGAAACAAGGACGAAGAAAGGAAAATAATAAGTAAAAGTACGAAGTAAAAATTCAAGTTACAAAAACAAAAGGTATGTTTTAATTGTTCTTTTTTTTTGAAAATTCTTTTAAGCTACTGGTTTTCTTGATCCGTCAAATCGGAGAGAGTCTTGGGCCAGGCAGGATGCTCCGTAGGGATCCCAGTCGCTTTCCACTGTTCCCACATTGGTGGGTTAATAGGAACAACGGTGGATTCATACTCAGGACTCCGGAGATTCACCATATCCCGCCCGTGAACCATGCCTTCAACAATTTTTTTGAAACAAGCACGCTTGTTCCGTTCGGTCAAATGCTTGGCTTGCTCAGTGAACTTCACCTTGGCACGCGCGATGTCCGCTTCCATGGACGCAACCCGGACGGCCTTCTCGTCCCTCTCTTTCCGGAGGGACTCATTCTCCACCTTAAAGGACTCGTTCTCCACCCTAAAAGACTCGATCTCAGCATCCTTCAAGGAAAGTACCTGGGTCAAGCGAGTAACCTCAGCCAAGGCATCGTTAAGTTCACGCGTCCGTTGTATCCCCCTCTTCTGTCGATGACGCTCCATAGCCACGGTTTGAAGAGCCCGGATGTAGCACGCTTCATCAATATCATCAAGGACAGTCTTTTCCAAGGTTGTCCAGTCGGCCTCCTTTTCAACCGTGGAATCCAATCGGCCGAGCGCTTGTTCGTAGATCCAAGTAATCCGAGGGGCTTGCATATGTTCGGTCACAAACAGACGGTCCCCAAAGCCTTGGTTACTTGCATCATCAGAAAAGTTAATGTACTTAGTGAAGTCGTCAGAAAGAGCGTTGGAAGAATCACCAGCATTATCAACCATTTCCGTACGAGCTCTCTTGCCGCCCCGCTGCGATCTGGATCCTGCAAACAAGCCCGACAAACCTTCTCCGTCAGGTTCGCCTGAAAAAGGAAAAATTAACAAAGTCAAATGTAAATTACCAGAGGGGACGAGATGCGGGTGAACAGATTTCCAAGTCCCGGTCATCAAACTAGAATAATCGATAGGATTCGAACGGACAGATAGAAGGTTGGAGTACACATCATGTTCCTCCGAGGAAAGCTCCCCTACGGAAAGGTTCCCAGCTTCGAAGGAGGAAGTGTTTACCCACTTGGAAGGAACCCCTGACAATCCTACGGAATGGCTCTTTACAAAGAAATAGCGGCTCTTCCACCGATGCGAACGATCGGGATAAGAATCAAGGAGTTTATGTCTTATTCTAGAAGAAACCAAAAGCCGTGCGGAATTGGGCCAAGAAATAGAGAAAAACAGACGGAAAACACGTTCGAAGGGCTTCAGTCCCAGTTCATAGCACAAATGTTCGAACGAAACAACACGATCGAGACTAGAGGGGGAAAGTTGAGAAATAGCAACACCAGTATACGAAAGAAAATACAAGAGGAAGGGAGAGGCGGGAAGCCGAAGCCCTAAGTCCTCAAAACCCGAATAGAGGGTAGTATAGCCATCGGGAGGCGAAGAGGCAGAAGCATCGTTGGGGATCTCAAGATGAACTATCGCTACAGAGGGAGCGATCACCTGGAAATGACGGCGAGCTTGCCGCCTACTGAGTATGGAGGGAGGATCTTCAGAGGAGTTTAGAGAATTACCGTCAAAACCGGGAATATCGTCTAGGAAGGAAGTGAGATCGGCCATGGGAGAAGATGCGGCGAGTAGCGGAAGAGAAACCCTACTGAAAAAAGAGAAAAGTGAAGATAAGTGAAGTGGGAAAGGCTATATATAGAAGATTTTTTAGCGGGAAATCAAAAATATTTCCAAAATAAAAATAAAATTTCATACCCGAGGGACGGATGGACCGTACGAAAGAGTAAGTGCATTTTTCTACAAGTATAGTCAGCTCGGACATTCGAAGGAGGAGGGTCAAAATGGTCGTACGGAAGTAGCCTGGAAAGAAGCAACTGTTGAAGAATTTTTTCTTTTTTTTGGTGGGAAATCAAAAGTAGTCCTAAAAAGTGGTTCATACCCAAGGACCGGATGGGCCGTGCGGTACAGTGGGCCAGATCGATTGTTCAAGGAGAGGGGGGCAAAATGACTGTTGGGAAGACGCCTGAAGAAAAGTAATCGTATATAAAAAAAAAGGGAATCCCGCCAGGGTAAGCGACACGACCCTAAAGAAAAGTAGCAGGAATACCTGCTCAAATTGCCCGTAGGGAAATCAGATGTAGAGAACCTGGTAGTCGAAATGCCGAGAGAAATTAAGATCATAGTAGAAAATTGGAAGTTTCCAGATCCCTAATCAACAAGTAGTTACATTTAATAAACACAAACAAAAAAAACCACTCGTACGAAAAGGAAATTGTTAAAGGTGAAAATTACATCAGTGCGTAAGAGAGACACAAATGAGTTTGTAAAAGTCATAGGAACTGCAGGGAACAAAAGAAACATTCAAATACATAATAGGAAGGAGGACACAAAGCCTCCCAAAAAACACACATTAAAGAAACCCGTCAAGGCGGGCCACGAGATAAAAAGTAACAAAGATCGCCTGGAGGAGGTCCCGAGCGTCCGGCGCGCGGCCCACGTCCCCGGCGATGACGAGGAGCAGGTGCGATGGAGCGTTCAGTCGAAGAAAGCTCATTGGAAGCAGGCACAGGAACCCCAAGGGAGGGAGGAGGAGCAGAAGCCACGCTAAAGACAGTAGCAGGGGCAGGGGGACCAAACGGAGTAGCAGACCGACGGTTGCGGGAAACAGTTGCCACGGCTGGAACAACAACACCGGTACCATTGCTGACTTGCTGAAGAGCACGAATGCGATGCGAGACTTCCGAGACCAGTTGAGACAAACGAGGATTACCCACAGCAAAATCTTCGATATCACAAAGGTGCTGAAGAAGATCATCTGGCCAAACACCTCGCTGACGTGCCAACTCGTATCCCAGTTCCTGTAACAAATCATCAAGAGAAGACATGGTAAATGAGGAGAAAGTGAATCAAATAAAAGAAAGCAACCTATTTATAGGAAGAGGGGGGGGAGTACTGATGGTACCCCCAAGTTACCAGCCCAGGCCCACGAAGGAGTCTAGAAGCAAGATCCAGCAAGATAAATGAAAGAAGAAAGCCCAAGTCATCCCAAGGACACTCGCCCGTTCAGATCGGCCGGGCGGACCCGTCAGCCCCACGAACACTCGCCCGACCAGGCCGGCTGGAAGGACCCGTCAGCCCGAGCAGTTAACCTTCCAAAGATGGCGTCCCAAGTATGTCAGATCCACTATACCGGACCCTAATCCGAAAGCATAGGACCCAGAATACGATAGGAAATTGTATAAATACCCCTAGGGGTGAAGTGTAAAAAGGGGGGGATCACTTGTAATATACTTAGAACATATTTATAAGATACTGGTGATTATAGGAGAAGAGGTAAGATCAGCCGCCTTTTCAAAGGGACACGATCAGTGGTGAACCTGACGTGAATCGAACACGAAAAATGGATGCAGAACAGCCGGAGCGGATAATTCAGATGGAAGAAAACTTAGAAAACTCGGCAGCAGAGACTCACTGGAATCGGCTGTCGACGGTTCCTCTTGAAAACCAAGGTGTAGGCGAACCGGTGCACTTAGAAGAAAATATCGAAGAAGCACCCTATCACCCTCAACAACATACGTGTGAAAATCCTCGGCTATTTGCAGAGTCAATGCCAGAAGATGGGATTTCTGCGAGTTGGTCGGAGCAAAGTCGATCAAGATCACCAGAACAACACAGGAATGACCGAAGTGAATATGGGAGAACATTTCCCATATTGCGGGAACCAAGGGAAAGTCAACTCATATCAATTATCGCGGATTTGCAAAATAATCAAAGACAACTTCAAGAGCAAATTGTGTCAATGGCAAACAGGAATATACATGAAAACATGCCCGTACGGCCATCAATTGGTTATCTGGACCAACTGACACCAACAGATAACGAAGAAGCTCTAGCACGACATCTTTTAGTGGAAGGATACCCGACGGGGTGGAGAGCCCCAAAAATTACATCATATGATGGTACAACGGATCCAGAAGATCATGTTCATTCATTTCGTATGGAAATGGAGGACACCACGGGGAGAAGAGACATTTGGTGTCGTATGTTTAGGAGAACTTTGAAGGGAGAAGCAGTGGGATGGTACAGGAACCTTCCGGTGGGAAGCATCAATTCATTCAAGGACTTGGAAAAATCGTTTAAAGTTGCCTTCGGGCATAAAATAAGGGCCAAAGGTTTAAATACAACTTTATTAACTGTTGTACAGGGAGATCGAGAATCAACGCGAGAATATATGGATCGGTTCGCGATAGCAGTTCAAAAAGTCGTTTGTTCAGAAGAAGGAGTCCTGATGGCACTAGTTAACGGATTAAGACCAACTAGATTTTCAGGGGATTTGGTATGGGATCTTCCATCAACGTTTGCAGAAGCTATGGAAAGATCGTACAAAGAATCAAACGTAGAAGATTACCACGAAGCAAAATATAAACAGATACGTCAAAGACCGAAAGGCCAGTACGATCAAAATATACAGCAAAAGCAGCCAAGACTGGAAACCCGACCGCAAAACAGGGAGTTGCCAGAGGATAATGCAAGAAGGACCACTTTCCCAAGGGAAAGCTTCATCAATTACGGCCCGCCAAGGGTCACCCCGTTTCCAAACCAACGGCAGATATTTTTAGCGCTAAGAGAAGATAGGATGCTTCCAGAGCCACGACCAATGCGTACGGAAACAGCAATTAATCGAAATCCTCACTTGTATTGTGAATATCATGAAGACATAGGACATACCACGGCCGAGTGTTGGATTCTGGCAAAGGAACTAGAAAGAATACAAGAGCGGCAAGGTTCGCTACCCGTACGGCAAAGGATACCTTCTCCCCCACCGCGACGGACAGCACCGGTGCCTACAGGACATCAAGACTACAGGGACGTTAGAATGTCAGGATATCAGAACCGTAGGGACGATCAGGAGGGAAGGAATATCGAAGAAATATTAGCAATATCAGGAGGAGAAGCAGCCAGAGGAGGAACAGGATTCGAAGGAAAAAGATATGCACAGGATCTCGTCAGAATGTCAGGATATCAGAACCGTAGGGACGATCAGAAAGGAAGGAATATCGGAGAAATATTAGCAATATCAGGAGGAGAAGCAGCCAGAGGAGGAACATGATTCGAAGGAAAAAGATATGCACATGATCTTAGCCGTACGGATGGAATAATTAAAAAAATCAAAGCCGGGGAGGATATCCGTTTTTCAAATGAAGATCTGACAGGAATCACGGTTCCACATCACGACCCGTTGGTCATAACACCTATTGTACAGAGGGAGGATAAACAAAGAATTAGACTAGACAGAGTGCTAGTGGATACAGGGGCTTCAGTAGATGTGCTATACTGGAGTGCATTTGATCAATTGGGTTTTTGCAGGGCAGATTTGGGTCCATGCGGTACACCAATCACTGGATTTGGCCAGGAAGAAGTCCAAATAATAGGAACAATAGACATCCCAGTAACATTGGGAAAATTTGCGCAAGAAACAACAATGATAGTGAAATTCTCGGTAGTGCCATTTTCGTCCGGATACAACGCAATATTAGGAAGGATAGCATTACATGCGTTTGGGGCGGTAACATCATCTCTGCACCAGTGTTTAAAATTTCCATCAGAAGCAGGGATATGCACAGTTAAGGGATCACAGAAAAAAGCGAGAGAATGCTATATAAACTCGACGGGACAAGTAATGACTACAGCAGAAGAAAAAAATAAACTCCCGCATACTGTCAAGGAGGAACGCCCAAAACTCGAGTCTGCTTCAGACACAGTGGCAGTGGAACTAAGTGGTGGCAATATACAAATAGGTGTCGACCTTCCGCAAGAAATTAAAAATGGTATCGTAAAACTACTCAAAGAGAACGAAGACCTGTTCGCCAGAGATGTAACATAACTCAAAGGGATCGACCGGAGCCTTACGGAACACAGATTAGCGGTAGGGAAGCACGTACGACCAGTGAGGCAGAAGATGAGGCCGTTAAGAGGAGATAGGAAAGAGGCGGCTTGGGAACTCAAAAGTCGATCCCAGGGAAGTCGATCCTTAGGAAAGTCGATCTTCTTAGGATTCGACTTGGGACCTCCCAATCCCAGAATAGGTACCTCAACTTATCTCAGGCTATCCGGACTTTTAGTTTCTGGTAAGTTGTGACCGGGTTCGGGATACTGTATCACCAATACTCCCCCCTCCTCTGCGTATTAGATATCTTGGGATACGTCTTTTAGTACTATAGTTTGTGTGTTGGACCTTGTACTATCAGTATTCCCCCCTTTTTGCGTGCTGGGGTGTGGGTTTTTGGTGATGTCCCAGGATGCGAGATCCTCTCTCACCAGTTCTCCCCCCTCTACGCCTGCGAGGTTATACCTATGCTTCCATGGAGGTTGTCACATGCTTTTGCTAACTATTGTCCGGTTTTTCCTAGCCGAAGCACACTCCTTGCGCACTTGCCTAGCCCGATTTCCGAACGGAACCCTGCTTGCCCACCTTGATGCCTTGCCTGAGCTATCTCCGAGCAATGTTCGAGTCCCCTTCCTTGTGGCTGGGGTTCGAGCGCACTTGCCTAGCCCGATTTCCGAACGGAACCCTGCTTTCCCACCTTGATGCCTTGCCTGAGCTATCTCCGAGCAATGTTCGAGTCTCCTTCCTTGTGGCTGGGGTTGAGAGTTATCTCTTCTACCTATTTTTTATAGGTGAAGTTCTCTCTTTTGAGCTCTCTTGCCTCCCTCTACCTGTTGTTTCTGCGGTTGAGGTTGAGCGTACTTCCTCGTCTACATATGTTCTTCCATAGGTGAGGTTTATTTTTGTATACTTGCCCCCTCCTTTTGCTCGCCGCTTCCGCGGCTGAGGTTGAGTGTGGCCCCTCATCTACCTATGTTCTTCCATAGGTGAGGACTATTTTTTGAATACTTACCCCCTCCTTTTGCTCGCTGCTTCCGCGGCTGAGGTTGAGTGTGGTCCCTCATCTACCTATGTCATAGGTGAGGACTATTTTTTGAATACTTGCCCCCTCCTTTTGCTCGCTGCTTCCGCTGCTGAGGTTGAGTGTGGCCCCTCATCTACCTATGTCCTTCCATAGGTGAGGTCTATTTTTTGAATACTTGCCTCCTCCTTTTGCTCGCTGCTTCCGCGGCTGAGCCTGAATGTGGCCCCTCATCTACCTATATTCTTCCATAGGTGGGGTCTATTTTTGAGTACGTCCCTCGTCTACCCACGTTCTTCCGTAGGCGAGGTTTACTCTTGAGTACGTCCCTCGTCTACCCACGTTCCTCCGTAGGCGAGGTTTACTCTTGAGTACGTCCCTCGTCTACCCACGTTCCTCCGTAGGCGAGGTTTACTCTTGAGTACGTCCCTCGTCTACCTACGTTCCTCCGTAGGTGAGGTTTACTCTTGAGTACGTCCTCGTCTACCCACGTTTCTCCGTAGGTGAGGTTTACTCTTGAACACTTACCCCTCTGTCTATGTTCTTTTGTAGATGGGGTGCGTGTCGTGTTCCCCATCTACCCGTATTCTTCTGTGGGTGGGGTTTACTTTTGAACACTTCCCCTTTTAGCCTCCGTTTTTAGTAGGTGGGTGTGTGTAGTGTTCCCCGTCTACCCGCATTCTTCCGTAGGTGGGGTTTACTTTTGGATACTCGCCCTTCTGTCTACGTTTTTTGTGTAGATGTGACGAATGTTCCTGGATGGGGTACGTGTCCCGACCCTGTTACTACTAAAACTTTCTCCACCTACGTTTTTCCGTGGGTAGAGTTAACTTGGCGTCCTACTCTATTACTGCGTCCAGTAATTGTAGGAGTTCAAATATCTTAGAGTGGCACAGTTCTTTCTGTTGTCGTACCGTCATCGATATTATTCTTCCTTAGTGGTATGACCGTAAAGCTTTTGTATCTTTCGGGTCCTTTCTGTTGTTATGCGGATTTCCGGGGTATTTTTCTTATACCCCCTTCCTTGGTGAATTTCCACAATATTTCAGGGGTATTTTTCCTACACCCCCCTGCCTTGGTGAATTTCAAGATGTCAGGAATGTTTTTCCTATACCCCCTACCTTGGTGAACTTCCACAATATTTTAGGAGTATTTTTCCAACACCCCCTGCCTTGGTGAATTTTAACATGTCAGTGTTCTTTTTTCTACACCTCCCCCCTTGTGTTGGTGAATGGGGAGAAAAAATTGATCCCCCGTAATGCTAATTGACTTGTAATCTTTTTATTCTTTTACTTGTAACTCTGAATAAAGATATTTTCCCTTCTTTGCATCTGTTTTACACCTTTGCTCTGAAGCACGTCGGTGTACTCTACGGGTATACCTCGTCCTTTTTCTAAGGATTTCATTCCTGGAGATCGACTTTTTCTAGGATGTTGATTCCTTAAAGTTGATGTTGTTTGTTGATCGATTTCATCCTTTTCTGAAGATGTCGAAGTTTATACAGAAAGTCGATCCCATCCTTCTCTGAGGATGTCGATATCTTATAAAAATCGATCTCACCTTTTTCTGAGGATGTCGATGTTGTGTAAAGGTCGACTCTATCCTTTTTTGAGGATGTCGAAGTTTATATGAAGGTCGACTCTTTCCTTCTCTGAGGATGTCGATGTCCTATACAAGTTGACTCTATCCTTTTTTGAGGATGTCGATTTGATCACTTATGAAATGTCGACTCTATCCTTTTCTTGTGGAGGATGTCGATGTCCATATGAATGTCGACTCTATCCTTCTCTGAGGATGTCGATAGGTGCCCCTTTTTTCATAGGGATGTTGATCTCTAACTTCCGAAAAATATCAAGATCTGCCCTCCTTTCCGAGGGATGTCGATCTTTAATTTTTAAAAAAATGTCAAGATATGCCCTCCTTTCATAAGGATGTCGATCTCTGACTTCTGAAAACATGTCAAGTCCTCCCTTTCGGAGGATGGGTTTGACTTCTTATTGTCAACCTCTTTAGTTGACTTCTTTTTGAAGTGTTTTATGGACTTCTTTTGGGAGCTTTCTTAAAATTGCTTTTTCAACTCCTACTTCTTTGTTTCTCGCAACTTCTTGCTACCATATCTTCCAAAAAGGACTTTGTTTAGGTCATCCCTGTTATCGGTGGTGGTCATATTTCTATATAGGTGTATGGTTCCAACGTTACTTGGATTAACTGCTATAACGTTACTTGGATTAACATGGAAGCAGTGGGATCCTGGTTGGAGTTCTTTTCTTATCATATATGGTTCTTCCCAACTTATGCCTAGTTTGCCTTTGGAGCATCTCTTTTGATTGATGCTTGCTCTTCTTAATACTAGAATTCCTTTTCTTATCGCTTTATCCTTGACGCTCTTGTCGTGATATCTGGCGATATTCTGTCTGTATGCCGTATTCTTTGCCTATGCATTATCCCGCAGCTCATCCGCTAAGTCCAGAGCTGTCGCATATGAACTTACGTTCTCCTGCGTGTTATAGGTCAATGCTCTGACTGTTGGGATGCTAAGCTCTGTTGGGATTAGTGCTTCCATTCCGCATGCAAGTGAGAACGGAGTTTGCCCGGTGGGTGTTTTTTCAGTAGTTCTATATGCCCATAGGATCTCTGGTAGTAGATCTGCCCACGTACCTTCGGCTTGTTCAACCTTTTTCTTTAGTCCCTGAACAATGGCCTTGTTTGTGACTTCTACTTGTCCATTACCCTGTGGTCTATACACTGATGAAAAATGGATTTTGGTGCTCATGTTCTCGCACAATCTCGTGAACTCCCCACCGGTAAACTGTGTTCCATTATCTGTTACTATGTGTATGGGAATACCGGATCTGCATGTTATGCATTTGAAGACAAATTCCGTTGCTACACCTTGTGTTATCTTGGGTATCGTTAAGGTTTCAACCCATTTGGGACAGAGACCTTCCTCCCTGGTGTATTCTGCATACCCCCGATGGATCTTCTCTACAATAAATTGAACTTCATCTGCTGAGATACTCTTCATTAGAGGCCCATCGTAGGATTTTTTGTACAGGATGTCCCTGATTAGGCAGAACCTTGGAATGCGTATTTGTAACTTATGCCTTTCATTTTTGTTCTCTGGGATTTTTTGTCCCTCAAAATGTTCTATTAAGGGTTTTCCCCAGTCTTCTTCATTTATCGTGACCATATTGCATAAAGGTGTGGATGCTGAGTCAACCAGTATCTCTCTCTGCCCCCCTTCGAAAGTGGATGCTAGCTTTGCCAGGGCATCAGGTGAGTTGTTTTGACTCCTTGATATTTGTTCTATTTCCACCCTGTTAAATTACAACTTTATTTTTTCTATTGTAGCTGCTTACTGTATGATTAGGGGTTCTTTGACTATAAACTCCCCTGTGAACTACCAAGCTACTAGTTGAGAGTCTGTTCTGATGATTACTGAACAAGCCCCTAATCTTTTGAGTATTTTCATGCCCTGGATTACAACCTCGTATTCTGCTATATTGTTTGTAGCTGAAAATTGTAATCTGATAGAGTGTTCGTATATCCTTTGGTCCAGGGTGGTTATTTTTATTCCTACCCCTGCACTAGTACTGCTGCTTGAGCAATCAACCTTTATCATCCAAGGTTTCTTATTACTTTCCTGAGTCAAACCCACAATAAAGTCTTCTACGGCCTGCCCTTTAATGGCAGTGGCGGAGACAAAATCTAAATCAAACCTGCTTAACTCCAGAGCCTACTTCGTCAGCCTTCCGGAATTGTCTGGTCTGTGGAGTATTCTGCATAGCGGATGTTTTGTCAAGACTTTGATTGTGTGATTTAGGAAGTATCCTCAAAATCTGCGTGCTGCATGGGTTATTGCCAGGACTATTTTTTCCACTGGGGGTATCGTGTTTCTGCCCCCTGTAGCCTTTTGGAGTGATAATATATTGGGATTTGTTCGTTATCCCTTTGATATATTATAACTTTGCTGCTGGCTTCTTCTGAAGCTGCTACATAGCCCGTGCTGCATAGCACAATCAAGTTATTAGTACCACTATCCTGAGGAATGAGATATTTAGCCCTAGATGCTTATCTTAGTATGAAACGTTTGTCCATGCTATTATCCTTGTTATGTGGTACTATTAATATGGTAGTGGGTGTTTGCTGAGGATTATGTAGAATCTGACATTATCTCTGTCTCATTCTCACCCCCCCATGAAAATTGAGCCACGTACCTTTGGTTTTTGGCGACTCTAACCCCCTTCCTGGGAAAAGTCGACTTCAAGAGTTTATCTCCCTCCTGGGAAAAAGTTGATTTCAAAAATGTCTATCCCCTTCTTGGGAAAAATTGACTTCAAAATGTCTAACCCAATTCCTTGGAAAAAGTCGACTTCAAAAAGTCTGTCCCAATTCTTGGGAAAAAGTCGACTTGAAAATGTCTAACCCAATTTTTGGGAAAAAGTCGACTTCAAAAAGTCTTTCCAATTTTTGGGATTCAATTTTTTTAGAAAGTCTATCCCAATTCTTAGGATTAAAAAAAAAGTCTATCCCAATTCTTGGGATTAAAGAAAAGTCTATCCGATTTCTTGGGATTTTTTAAAAAAAGTCCATCCCAACTCTTGGGATGAAGTTTAAAAAAGTTTATCCCAATTTTTGGGATTTTTTTAAAAAAAGTCTATCCCAATTCTTGAGATTTTTTAAAAAAGTCTATCCCAATATTGGTTAAAAAGTCTATCCCAATTCTTGGGATTTTTAAAAAAAGTCTATCCCAATATTGGTAAAAAAGTCTATCCCAATTCTTGGGATTTTTTAAAAAAAGTCTATCCCAATATTGGGAAAAAAGTCTATCCCAATTCTTGGGATTTTTAAAAAAAAGTCTATCCCATTGTTGGGAAAAAAGTCTATCCCAATTCTTGGGATTTTTTAAAAAAGTCTATCCCAATGTTGGGAAAAAAATCTATCCCAATTCTTGGGATTTTTTAAAAAGTCTATCCCAATTCTTGGGATTTTTTTAAAAAGTCAATCCCAATATTGGGAAAAAAGTCTATCCCAACTCTTGGGATGATCCCAACTCTTGGGATGAAGTTTAAAAAAGTCTATCCCAATTCTTGGGATTTTTTAAAAAGTCTATCCCAATTCTTGGGATTTTTTAAAAAGTTAATCCCAATATTGGGAAAAAAGTCTATCCCAATTCTTGGGATTTTTAAAAAAGTCTATCCCAACTCTTGGGATGAAGTTTAAAAAAGTCTATCCCAATTCTTGAGATTTTTTAAAAAGTCTATCCCAATTTTTGGGATTTTTTAAAAAAAAGTCTATCTCAATGTTGGAAAAAAAGTCTATCCCAATTCTTGGGATTTTAAAAAAAGTCTATCCCAATGTTGGGAAAAAAGTCTATCCCAATTCTTGGGATTTTTTAAAAACGTCTATCCCAATTCTTGGGATTTTTTTAAAAAGTCTATCCCAATGTTGGGAAAAAGTCTATCCCAATTCTCGGGATTTTTAAAAAAGTCTATCCCAATTCTTGGGATTAAGCTTCTTGAGGGATCAACTTTTATCCTTGAGAGAGAAAAAGTCGATCTTCTTTCTTCTAAAAAGTCGATCCCAATTCTTGGGATTAAGCTCCTTGAGGGATCGACTTTTATCTTTGAGAGAGAAAAAGTCGATATTCTTTCTTCTAAAAAGTCGATCCTTTGCCGAGCTGATTTCCTAGCAAGACTTCCTAGCTGACGACTTGGAAAAAAGTCGAACCCTTTTTTCGCAAAAGTCGAGGAGCTTTTGTCGTGAGTATCTTTGAATCATAGACGGCGCCAACTGATAAGAGTGAAACCCGACCAGTGCTCCAAAACGCTCCAGCAAGCGCCAGGCAGGGAACTCCGCGGGAAATCGGACCGGAACTCAAGTGTGCAGAGCTTCGCTTCGCCAGGACTTCTCCACTCCAAATGACCTGCCTTTAATGAGTGGGGGGTGCCTCCTATTTATAGGGATTCTTATGGGGGCAATCTGGTCATTTGGGCAGTAACCGCCTAACTGATCAGATCAGGTCCCAAAGTCGACTTTCCAAAGATCGACTTTCTTGGGATCGACTTCCCTGGGATCGACTTTTGAGAAAAGTCGATCCTTAGGAAAGTCGATCTTCCTAGGATTCGACTTGGGACCTCCCAATCCCAGAATAGGTACCTCAACTCATTTCAGGCTATCCGGACTTTTAGTTTCTGGTAAGTTGTGACCGGGTTCGGGATACTGTATCACCAGTACTCCCCCCTCCTCTGTGTATTAGATATCTTGGGATACGTCTTTTAGTACTATGGTTTGTGTGTTGGACCTTATACTATCAAGAATAATTCAAACCTACCCCAAAATAAAAATCTGGAAAACCAACTAATTGATTCAGAACATGAATCAACTAACTCAGAGCAAGAACAAAGCTTTACAAAGAGAAATTTAAACAGAACATCTCAAAATAATTTACTGGACAGACCATCACTTTTAAAGAAAAAAAGTCAGGATAACATAGATCCAGTTGAAAATATTTCCATCCAACCAGAAAGCTATAAAAAAAGCTTATATGGAAGGAAAATAGTTAAACCAAAGCATTTTCAGGATTTTATTTTACAAAACAAGAAACTAAAACAAAAGGAGTCAAAATACCCAATGAGCAACCATGTCTCATACAACAAAATAAACAAAGATCATAAACAATATTTGAAACAAATAACAATCAATATTGAACCAAACTCATACAATGAAGCTTCAAAGAATCCAAAATGGATTGAGGCAAAGGAAAATGAAATGAAAGCATTAAATGAAAACAAAACATGGACTCTCACAAGCCTTCCTAAAAATAGAAAATCCATTGGATCAAAATGGATTTATAAAATTAAATATAAGCCAAATGGCCAAGTAGAAAGGTATAAAGCAAGACTTGTTGCCAAAGGTTTTACACAAAAAAAAGGTTTCGATTTTTTTGAAACCTTTGCACCTGTAGCCAAATGGTAACTATAAAAACTATAATTTCAGTTGCAGCCATAAAAGGCTGGAACTTGCATCAATTAGATGTAAACAATGCCTTCTTACATGGTGATTTACATGAGAAGGTGTATTTAAAACCTCCACAAGGCTTACTTGAAGAAAAGGATAAGAGAGTGTGTAAGCTAAATAAGTCATTGTATGGTCTCAAACAAGCTTCAAGAAGCTGGTTTGAAAAATTAAGAGGAGTTCTCTTAGAAATAGGATTCTATCAAGCAAAATCTGATTATTCACTTTTTATTAGAGAGAAAAATCAGAATATACTATACCTCATTGTATATGCATGAACCAAGAGAGGTTCACCTTAGGGTTCTATTTAAAGTAATAAGGTATATTAAAAATGCCCCAGGACAGGGATTGCTATACAGTAAAAAAGGAAACATGATGATCAGAGGGTATTGTGATGCTGATTGGGTAGCTTGCCAAATTAGCAGAAAATCATTAACTGGTTTTTGTATTATGTAGGAGATTCACTAATCTCTTGGAAAACCAAGAAACAGAACACAATAGCCAGGTCATCATGTGAAGCAGAGTACAGAGCTATAGCTCAAGTAACCTGTGAAATTTTATGGATCCACCAATTAATGGAGGAACTTAAGATAAAAATCTCAATACCCACATATCTCTATTGTGACAACAAATCTGCAATTCATTTAGCAAATAACCCAGTGTTTCATGAGAGGAAAACACATATAGAGGTGGATTGTCATTTTATAAGAGAAATGATAAACCAAAAGAAAATCATGTTGAAGCAAATTGGAACTAAGTTCCAACTTGCAGATTTAATAGACAAGATTAATTTGACGCATTTTGACATATTTTGACCTCGACACACATTATTAATATCCCTCCTATAGAAAAATTTTAACATATTAAACTGACCCTAGCCAACCTGATATAGTTATATTGTACATATATCCAAATTTTTATTTTTATTTAATTTTTAACCCTATGGGTGCCATGGACATGGGTCGGGTATGTGTAGGTCCATCCATGATCTTAAGTCATAATGAAAAACAAGCTTACTGTGTTCTTTAGGTAACCAATTACATAGTCGTGGTCGGAACTGTTTTGTTAAGACATTAGCTTGCTGATCGGACGCTCGGAGGTCGACAACGGCGGAGGACCGTCGTGGACCAAGATTGTCAGGTGAGGCTCGTCGTACTAAAGTAAGGTTTCTAAACCTAATCTAAATTTTAATATTATTGTGGGATCCTCGGTTAGGGCAAGAGGTAGTCGTGGAGAGAAAGTTAGGGCATCATATATGGGGGAGATGGAAGGGGATCAGTGATTCCTTAATTTATCCATTACTTGTTATCTTCCACTTCATAATTAATTATTCCCTTTTTTCCTTTTGTCACTAAGACCTTGATCTAAATAAAAAAAATAGAAAAATATAATTTTTTATTTTATCATGGATTAAAAAACTAATCCCTTAGGTCATCGAAGATCGACCAATGCATCCCGTAAAAAGCGAATTAAACATGTATTTATAGGAATATCTTTATTTTATATGATTTCTAAGAAGTCGGCCCAGATATAGAGTTGCCTCACACATATTAGTAAGCATCCAAAAATAACTTTAAAATAAATATATATAAAGGTCTCTTACGTACAATATTCTCATCCAACACATCGATCGCGATTCATTGGCAGTAAAATACAAACAAGTTAAACTCTCGCGTCAATCTAAAAGTATGAGGTTGATATCGGTAAAAGTGGTTTTCCTTTTCTTGCTTTTCTTATCATCCCTTTTTCTTGTAAACTATTGTAAAGAAATCTCTGAAGATGACAAATCAATAATGGAATCAATACCTAACTGGGTAAAATCCGTGGAGAAATATGTCATCGCAGGTTTGAACATATTCCAAGATTACGCAGCAAAAGAAACTAGACAAAAGGTCAAAGACGTTTACGAAGAATGCAAGACAGATTACAAAAATATTTTGAACAATATCAAGAAAGTAAAAAGAGATATTATCAAGAAAAAATTCAAAGATGCTGAAATTCAAGTGAAGCAAGCAATTTCTAGTGCAGAAGATTGCTCTAATGGTTTGAAAAAAGTCTCGGATGAATCACCAGAGAAGGTTAAACGTATAAGTGCTCTAGTAGTCGAAATTCTCGAATATTTACTTAAAAAGATTATGAAATTAGAATAAATGCAGGATCACATTTCCATCTACATATGTGATAAAAAGATACAACCATGTTTTAGCTTAAATAAATTTTCATTACTTTATTTACTTTTATTTTTTTTGTAATTTCAATTTTTTTAATGGAATATAATATAAATTGCTTTTCAATTATAAAGTATAATAAAAACAGAAATCAGGATTGAAGAAGATCTGCTTATTCATATTATACCTTATTTTCTATATTTCTTTAATTCTTTAATTCCTAAAGTACCAAAAATATATTAGAACATATATAGATTACAATACCTACACACTTAAACAAACACATTTTAAAATGCAACACTGGTGAGACATGCCTGATTACGTCAGTCACTCCCAGCAACGTCCCTCAACAAGGACTAGGGTTCCGTCGCTTTACGCCGGACCCCCGGAAGGCATCCACGGTGCGGAGCAAGTATCTACGTCAAAGTCCTCAAGTCAACATATGGGAGTAGACGATTCCAATGGGGAGTAGCCGATTCCAGTGGGGACTAGCCCATTCCAGTGGGGACTAGCCCATTCCCCCTGAGTAGGCGATTCCCACCTGAGTAGGCGATTCCCACACCTGAGTAGGCGATTCCCTCAAGGAGTAGGCGATTCCCAGCCGTTACTTGAGCTGGCCCACACCATTATGGCACAATTAACCGGGCGCCATAATGGTGTGGGCCCCAGACCATTGAAGGGAAAAACCTCCCAAAGACCCTATAAAAGGGGTCCTTCGGGGTCCTCCATTCTCATGTCACCTTGACTTACAACACTCCACACCAGAGAACCAAGGAGCCCGAGTCACCGACTCCCACACCTGAGTCGCCGACTCCCCTCCACTTGTGCAGGTATTTGACGTAGAGCGCGCGTCGTGGACTCCAAAGCCTCCGGCCCTCCTCGCAACCCCGCGAGCCTACTGGTAGCAGATTTCGTGCTTCATCAGCTGACGCCGTCTGTGGGACTATCGAACTACGATATCTCATCGTAATCGCGAATTTTTCTTCGCAAAGTTCGGCTCGATTCCCTTAGGGTGAATCGTTGACTTTGTGTCAAAGAATCTCCGATTCACACAGGCAATCGCCGACTCCACCTAGTGAGTCGCCGATTCTGGGTTATTCTGCTAGCTAAGAGTGTTGTCCACGGCTTAGTTCAAAAAGACCATAAGTTGAATCGCCGACTCCACATAGGGAGTCGCCGATTGCTTTAGCTTTTTGAGCAAGTGTTGTCAATGCCTTTTCTCTGGTACTTACACTTTCACATAGGTCGGATTTTTCATAGAAAATCACCCATCCTCACCTGAGTCGTCGATTCCCACTTGAATCGATGATTCCCACACTGAGTAGGCGATTCCCACAATTGAATCGCCGACTCCCACACTGAGTAGGCGATTCCCACACTTGAATTGTCGACTCGGTCATCGTCTTCATTCATCGCTTAGGCTGAATAAGACCACACATAGCCCAGCTCTTTTACCAAAACGAAAATCCATCGCTTTGGCTGGATTCACATCGCCGTTTCGGTAAAAAAAGAAGAAGAGTATGGGGCTTTTTACCTATTTTCACTTTCAGTGATTTTGTCGGTCCACCTCCGGAATACCCAGATCTGATTTTGGGATTCTACGACCACACTTTACGTGAAAAAAGTTTTCTCTACGAGTACAAAAGAGCAGAATTTTCCAACAGTGCAAGGAATCTTTTCTGGGAAAGGTCATCCCGAAAACCACCTCCGGCAGCACGATTTTCTGTAGAAAAATTGCAAAAAAAATTCGATATTTTTTGCTAATTTCAAACTTTGGAGACTAGTAGTACTGCTCAAGGGGATCACAAAACTACAAAGAAATATTATACAATTTTTTTTTCTGTTTTGTGACACCCGGGGGGGCAGGTACCTACCCATAGCTTCCGACACTTCGGAAGAACTTCCACTCGTAGTCTGTTGCTTCGACCCGATAGAAGCAACCATCCCATTTATGGCTCCTTTTACTCTAAGGATCATAAAAAGAAAGCTCTCGTCATTGCTACTGAGGTAGGAGCTTCTGGTAGAAGGGTTGACTCCCATACTATACCAACCTCCAATATACCACTATCGACACATGAGGTGCCCTCATCACTCCCATCAAATGGGGGAGTGAACCTAGCTCCTGCGCTACAAGAGAGGTTGATTAACTTTATGGATTCCATAGAAAAAAGAGTTAGCAACCTCGAGAAAGCGAGGGGCAACAAGACCATCATCCGCGAAGGAGCGGGTGAATCTGGGTCTTACTATTCTCCGTCTGTGGAGAAAAAGAGGAAATCTCTAGTGCCTCCTAAAGCAAAGGCTGGACCTAGCAAGAGTCGCACTCACAAGACTCTTACAACAAAGTTCGTGGAAGATCTCCATCGGAAGCTGGCCGACAATCCGGTCGCCAGCAATCTGATCGAGCTCTTGAGAATCAAAAGCGCTCCTTTTCACAAGGATCTTTTGAAAGAATCTTTTCCACCAACCTGGCGGGTACCCAAGATAGAAGTGTATGACGGTTCGAGTGATCCAAAAGCTCACATCAACCTCTACCTTAGTGTCTTGGAACCGCAGACCACCGATAGCGGACTGTTGTGTCGGGCATTCCCCGGCACTCTCAAAGGCAATGCTTATCGGTGGTTCTCTGGTCTGCCAGCTGGCTCGGTCTCCAGCTTCGCGGACCTCTCTTCGAAGTTCATCGCCCAACATGTGGGGATGATTAGAATAAAACACAGTGCCAACGCACTACTCGCATTACGACAGAACAAACTGTCTCTGAGGGATTACACGATTAAGTTCACTTCGATGATGACAGAAGTGAACGACCTAATCCCGAGTCTGACCATAGCGGGGTACATGAATGGGCTAGTCCCCTACTCCCCTTTGGCTCAGAACCTTACGCTCCATAAAGTGGAGACCCTCCCCGACCTCTTCCAACTAGCTCAATAGTTCATTGAGATAGAAGAGGAGAACAATAATAAGATGGACGGAGTCGAGCCGCCCAACCGGAAAAAACCTCGCTATGCTAAAGAAGATACATGCGAGGATACAAGTTCCCAATCTAAAACCTCGACTAGTCCTCCTCGATACAGAGAGAAGCTTCTCATCAGCAGTTGTGACCAGCAAAGTCATAACTCATACTCTCAGTCTGGTAACAGTTATGGCCAAGAAAGCCATAGCTCACACTCTCGGCACAGTAACAGTTTTGATCATAGCCCACGCTCTCAATCCTATGACAGTGATGACAACCAAAGCCACAGTTCACACTCGCAATCAAGTACATCACGCTAGTAGTGTGGAACTATCACCTGTTAAGAGATAGGATTGGCCAGAGTAACCATGGAGGCTATGCTTCTGTTAGTGGCAACCAGCGACCAAAAAACACGTTAATTCTTTTGTTTGTCGCCTATACTATTCTCATGTATTCTCAATAGCGATATATTATTCTAAATAAATCTCTCTTTAATCGATAGAGATATATGCAGTATCGTATTTAGAATAATCATCCATCGCTTCAGACGGATCAATCATCCATCGCTTCGGCTAGATGACGTCCGTCTTTTCAACCTCATGTATCATCCATCGCTTTGGCTGGATGATACCCGTTGCTCAGACCTAGCTTACGACCCGCGAGTCTAAGTGATGGTTACAAAATCCAATTTACGTCCAGAGTGGCTAAATTACGATGACAAGTCTAGTTTACGATTTATGAGTCCAAAGTGCGACTTAAGAATCTAAATCGGACTCTCATTCACGAATCTAGCCCCAAGATTCTAAAGTTACGACTACAATCAATGATACCCTCGTTTTCAATCTATTTTGTCGCTATGGCCTTAATAGACCAAGGATCATTTTGTCGCTTTGGCCTTAATGATCCTATCCCATCTTGTCGCTATGACCTTGATAGGATCGAGAGTCACTCTGTCGCTATGGCCGGAGCTTGACTAATACACCAGGATTCAAGTCTAGAATTGTATTCCTAAAATGTAGTCTCTTAGTCTCTATGCTAGTACAAGTTACAAAATAGAATAGTTAGATTTTATTTTTGTGACACTCTTTCGAAATCACTACCTACGACTCTAACTAGTACCCTACATTAGAAATCTATTTTGTCGCTTTGGCATTAATGAACCAAGAATTATTTTGTCGCTTTGGCCTCAATAATTCTTCTATCTTGTCGCTTTGGCCTTGATAGACTTGGAAATCATTTTGTCGCGACGGCCTTAATGATCTCAACCCATCTTGTCGCTTTGGCCTTGATGCGGATCCAAAAGTTACTCTGTCGTTTCGGCCAGAGTCCAACTACATTAGGGTATAAGTGTAGAGTCTTAGGTAGTTGATAAGTACAAATGAACCCAACCCCAAGAGGTTCTAAGTACCCACAATACAAAAATCTATTTTGTTGCTACGGCCTTAATAGATTTAAATCGTTTTGTCGCTATGGCCTTAACGATCCTACCCCATCTTGTCGCTTTGGCCTTGATGCGGGTCCAAAAGTTACTCTGTCGCTTCGGCCAGAGTTCAACTACACATTAGGGGATGAAATCTAGAATCTTAGGTTCTCAAAAAGTTCTAAGTCCTATTCCCGATAATTTTTGTATCTCAACTTATTACGTCAATTAGCTTCGCGAGTCTTAAGTTAGTTGTGAAGTTTAATTTATTTCGCGACTTTAGCCGTAGACTGAGCTACGATTCGTACGACCAAGTCTACGCCCAGAGTGGCTAGCAATAGGGTTAGCAGAGTCTAATTTACGTCCAGAGTGGCTAAATTACGACTTGTGAATCTAGTTTCGGGTCTTAGTTACAATTCAAAAAATAAATAAATTAAATAAACAATTAATTAAGAAAGCCAAATAATTGATTAAATTGAGTTCCAAAAAATTACAAAAATATCAAAACATTTCAAGAGGGAGTATCACAAGCTCTCTCCAACACTTCTGCCGCTTCGGCCAGAAGTCGTCACATTTCAAGAGGGAGTATCACAAACTCTCTTGACACTTCTGTCGCTTCGGCCAGAAGTTGTCAAATTTTGAGGGAGAGCATCACAAACTCTCCCGACACTTCTGTCGCTTCGGCCAGAAGTCGTCAAATTTCGAGGGGAGTATGAAAAGCTCTCCCGACACTTCTGTCGCTTTGGCTAAAAGTTGTCAAATTTCGGGGGGAGTATCACAAGCTCTCCCGACACTTCTGTTGCTTTGGCCAGAAGTCGTCAAAAAATTGGGCACGGGAAGATCTATCGCTTCGGCCAGATTTACCAAGGACCAAAGGAGAGGCATCAAGGAAGGTAAAATCGCACGGTAAGTTCAATAAGTAAATAAAATATACGTTTTGGACTGATCTAGTTGTTTTGCAGAATGTTTCCTTTTTTGCAGGTAAGATTCCGCCATCTTGGCCAGGATCAGATTCTGATAGTGAATCTGTAGCCTTGACCGGAATCAGATTCTAATAGTGAATCGACAGATTTTGTCGCTTCAGCTAGAATCAAACTCTAATAGTGAGTCGGTCTGTCTTGTCGCTTCGTCCTTGACAGACCAGAGGTCATTTTGTCGCTTTGGCCTTAATGACCTCAAGGGGGGAGTATCACAAGCTCTCCCCGGCACTTCTGTCGCTTTGGCCAGAAGTCGTCGAACTCTGGGGGGAGTATCATAAGCTCTTCCCGACACTTCTGTCGCTTCGGCCAGAAGCTGTCATATTTTGAGCATGATATATCTGTCACTTCGGCCAGATCAATCAAGGATTTATTGAGCATAAGGAGGAGCAGCATGAGAGGCAGCTTCACACAGCAAGGTTAGTAAATCAATAAATATATCCTTTAGACTGATATGGTTGTTTTGCAGGTATGATTCTGTCGCTTCGGCCAGAATCGGATCTATTTTTTCGCTTTGGCCTTAATAGATCCAGGTCCATTTTGTCGCTTTGGCCTTAATGGACCAAGAATTATTTTGTAACTTCGGCCTCAATAATTCTTCTATCTTGTCGCTTTGGCCTTGATAGACTTGGAGATTATTTTGTCGCTTTGGCCTTAATGATCTCGACCCACCTTATCGCTTTGGCCTCGGTGAGGTACCGTCGTTGCGGACATAAAGTCGCTTTTGATCAGGGTGGACTATAAATATCAGTTCTGATAGTGAACTAGATTCTGTCGCTTCGGCCAGAATCAGATTCTAATTGTGAATCCACGCATTCTGTCGTTACAGCCAGAATCAGGCTCTAATAGTGAGTCAGTCCATTTGTCGCTTTGGCCTTAATGGACAAGAATTATTTTGTCGCTTTGGCCTTAATAATTCCCTCTCATCTTGTCGCTTTGGCCTTGATGATGACACAACAAAAGTCGCTCCTGATCAGAGTTGGACTATAAACACGTAGTTCCGTTGGCCTGGAACTAGATTCTGATAGTGAATCAATCCATCTGATAGTGCATGGATAACAGAGTCATTGTGTCGCTGTGGCCGCAATGATTCGATCCCATCTTGTCGCTTTGGCCTTGATGTGGATCACCTTGGTTGGGGGGGATACTGGAGATACACGCATGTTTCTTGTGCTCCCTACAGGGGGGAGTACTGGTGAGACATGCCTGATTACGTCAGTCACTCCCAGCAACTTCCCTCAACAAGGACTAAGGTTCCATCGCTTTACGCCGGACCCCCGGAAGGAATCCACGGTGCGGAGCAAGTGTCTACGTCAAAGTCCTCAAGTCAACATATGGGAGTAGCCGATTCCAGTGGGGAGTAGCCGATTCCAGTGGGGACTAGCCCATTCCCCCTGAGTAGGCGATTCCCACACCTGAGTAGGCGATTCCCACAAGGAGTAGGCGATTCCCAACCGTTACTTGAGTTGGCCCACACCATTATGGCACAATTAACCGGGCGCCATAATGGTGTGGGCCCCAGACCATTGAAGGGAAAAACCTCCCAAAGACCCTATAAAAGGGGTCCTTGGGGGTCCTTCATTCTCATGTCACCTTGACTCACAACACTCCACACCAGAGAACCAAGGAGCCCGAGTCGCCGACTCCTACACCTGAGTCGCCGACTCCCCTCCACTTGTGCAGGTATTTGACGTAGAGCGCGCGTCGTGGACTCCAAAGCCTCCGATCCTCCTCACAACCCCGCGAGCCTACTGGTAGCAGATTTCGTGTTTCATCAAATACGTAATTTAAATGAAATCCGAACATTTGGACGTGACAGTACAAAATGGATAGAAAGAACTGGTTGTAAAATACGCGATTTATTTTTCGATATCTGGGTGCCCAAATCGTTGACACAAATATCTGAAAGATTAGACAACTTTGTCTTATACATTCTTCGAACGTCCAATTAGTGTTAGTGCTGATTCTTTTCTAATTATTATTAATCGTAACAATGTCGTGACTGGTCTAATAATGTCGTTAGTCTGATTGTTTTTTTAGTTAATTAACTATTTATTGTGTCGGTCATAGTTATTTCGAGTTCGTTGGAAGTGAGGAACCAAGAGGCAGTCGCAGGTAAAATATTTGACGGACGGAGATCGAAAACCACATTGAAGAGAGGTACACCCGCACCAAATAATTGTTGAGTTTATAAATAAAACAAAAAAGAAGAAGGAAAGAAGAGAAGGAGTCTGACATAGAAGAGATAAAAATAATAAAATAGACTTTAACATTTGTTACAGACGAAGTGAGACTTTGACATTTCTCATGATGATTGAGGCTGGAATCGATGGGTGAAGTTAGGGACTTGAGAATTTGGGAATGGAAATTTGGAAATAACATTTTGGAGTTTAAGATTTTATAGGATTTAAAATTTTAAGGTCTTAGACTTTATGGGGTTATTTATAAAAATAAATTGTTGGGTATATTATTAATGGACGTGTTTCAGGTGCGTCTTACTTTGAATGCGTTGTCGTACCTCATCAAATTCTATTCGTTAATATTTAATCCAATGGTTAAAATAATAAA
>LFYR01000158.1:59137-69206 GCA_001185155.1 Zostera marina | reverse complement strand
CGTCTACCCATGTTCTTCCGTAGGTGAGGTTTACTCTTGAGTACGTCCCTCGTCTACCCACGTTCTTCCGTAGGTGAGGTTTACTCTTGAGTACGTCCCTTGTCTACCCACGTTCTTCCGTAGATGAGTTTTACTCTTGAGTACGTCCCTCGTCTACCCACGTTCCTCCGCAGTTGAGGTTTACTCTTGAACACTTACCCCTCTCTCCACGTTCTTTCGCAGATAGGGTGCGTGTTTTGCCGATGTGTCCCCCGTCTACCTACGTTCTTCCGTAGGTGAGGTTCACTTTTGAATACTTTTCCATCTATCCACGTTCTTTCGTAGATTGGGTTATGTTTTATTGATGTGTTCTCCGTCTACCTACGTTTTTCCGTAGGTGAGATTCGCTTTTGGATATTTACCCCTCTGTCTACGTTCTTTTGTAGATGGGGCGCATGTCGTGTTCCCCGTCTACCCGCATTCTTCTGTGGGTGGGGTTTACTTTTGAACACTTCCCCTTTTAGCCTCCGTTTTTAGTAGGTGGGTGTGTTTCGTGTTCCCCGTCTACCCACATTCTTCCGTAGCTGGGGTTTACTTTTGGATATTCGCCCTTCTGTCTACGTTTTTTGTGTAGATGTGGTGAGTGTTTCTGGATGGGGTACGTGTTCCGACCCTGTTACTACTAAAACTTTCTCCACCTACGTTCTTCCGTGGGTAAAGTTAACTTAGCGTCCTACTCTATTACTGCGTCCAGTAATTGTAGAAGTTCAAATATCTTAGGGTGGCACAGATCTTTCTGTTGTCATACCGTCATCGATATTATTCTTCCTTAGTGGTGCGACCGTAAAGCTTTTGTATCTTTCGTGTCCTTTCTGTTGTTATGCGGATTTTCGGGGTATTTTTCCTATACCCCCCTTCCTTGGTAAACTTCCACAATATTTCAGGGGTATTTTTACTACACCCCCATGCCTTGGTGAATTTCAAGATGTCAGGAGTGTTTTTCCTATACCCCTTGCCTTGGTGAACTTCCACAATATTTCAGGAGTATTTTTCCAACATCCCTGCCTTGGTGAATTTTAACATATCAGTGTTCTTTTTTCTACACCCCGCTTGTGTTGGTGAATGGGGAGAAAAAATTAATCCCCCGTAATGCTAATTGACTTATAATCTTTTCATTCTTTTACTTGTAACTCTGAATAAATATATTTTCCCTTCTTTGCATCTGTTTTACACCTTTGCTCTGAAGTACGTCGGTGTACTCTACGTGTATACCGCGTCCTTTTTCTAAGGATTTCATTCCTAGGAGATCGACTTTTCTAGGATGTTGATTCCTTAAAGTCGATATTGTCTGTTGATCGATTTCATCCTTTTCTGAAGATGTCGAAGTTTATACAGAAAGTCGATCCCATCCTTCTCTGAGGATGTCAATATCTTATAAAAATCGATCTCACCTTTTTCTAAGGATGTCGATGTTGTGTAAAGGTCGACTCTATCCTTTTCTGAGGATGTCGATGCTGTGTAAAAGTCGACTCTATCCTTTTTTGAGGATGTCGAAGTTTATATGAAGGTCGAGTCTTTCCTTCTCTGAGGATGTCGATGTCCTATACAAGTTGACTCTATCCTTTTTTGAGGATGTCGATTTGATCACTTGTGGAATGTCGACTCTATCCTTTTCTTGTGGAGGATGTCGATGTCCATATGAATGTCGACTCTATCCTTCTCTGACGATGTCGATAGGTGCCCCTTTTTCATAGGGATGTTGATCTCTAACTTCCGAAAAATATCAAGATCTGCCCTCCTTTCCGAGGGATGTCGATCTCTAATTTTTGAAAAAATGTCAAGATATGCCCTCCTTTCATAGGTATGTCGATCTCTGACTTCTAAGAACATGTCAAGTCCTCCCTTTCGGAGGATGGGTTTGACTTCTTATTGTCAACTTCTTTAGTTGACTTCTTTTTGAAGTGTTTTATGGACTTCTTTTGGAAGCTTTCTTAAAATTGCTTTTTCAACTCCTACTTCTTTGTTTCTCGTAGCTTCTTGCTACCATGTCCTCCAAAAAGGACTTTGTTTAGGTCATCCCAGTTATCGGTGGTGGTCGTATTTCTATATAGGTGTATGGTTCCAACGTTACTTGGATTAACTGCTATAACGTTACTTGGATTAACGTGGAAGCAGCGGGATCCTGGTTGGAGTTCTTTTCCTATCATATATGGTCCTTCCCAACTTATGCCTAGTTTGCCTTTGGAGCAGCTCTTTCGATTGATGCTTGCTCTTCTTAATACTAGGCTTCCTTTTCTTATCGCTTTATCCTTGACGCTCTTGTCGTGATATCTGGCGATATTCTATTTATATGCCGTATTCTTTGCCTATGCATTATCCCGCAGCTCATCCGCTAAGTCCAGAGCTGTCACATATGAACCTACGTTCACCTGCGTGTCATAGGTCAATGCTCTGACTGTTGGGATGCTAAGCTCTGTCGGGATTAGTTCTTCCATTCCGCATGCTAATGAGAATGGAGTTTCCCCGGTGGGTGTTTTATCAGTAGTTCTGTATGCCCACAGGATCTCTGGTAGTAGATCTGCCCACGTACCTTCGGCTTGTTCGACCTTTTTCTTCAGTCCCTGAACAATGGCCCTGTTTGTGACTTCTACTTGTTCATTACCCTGTGGTCTATACACTGATGAAAAATAGATTTTGGTGTTCATGTTCTCACACAATCTCGTGAACTCCCCACCGGTAAACTGTGTTCCGTTATCTGTCACTATGTGTATGGGAATACCGGATCTGCATGTTATGCAATTGAAGACAAATTTTGTTACTACACCTTATGTTATCTTGGGTACCGTTAAGGTTTCAACCCAATCGGCGACTCCCATACCTGAGTCGCCGATTCCCAGCCGTTACTTGAGTGGGCCTACGTCATTAAGGCACCCTTCAATAGGGTACCTTAATGGGGTGGGCCCCATGCTAATGAATGGGGAAACGTCCCCCAGGACCCTATAAAAGGGGTCCTTGAGGGTCCTCTACTCCTAGGTCATTCCCACTTTACACACACCACACCAGAGCAATCCAAGGAGCCCGAATCGCCTACTCCCAAGAGAGTCGCCGATTCTCCTCCCCTTTTGCAGGTACATTGACGTAGAGCGCGCGTCGTGGACTCCAAAGCCTCCGGCCCTCCTCGCAACCCCGCGAGCCTACTGGTAGCAGATATCGTGCTTCATCAGCTGGCGCCGTCTGTGGGACTATCAAACCACGATATCCCGTCATAATCGCGAAATTTTTTTCGCAAAGTTCAGCTCGATTCCCTTAGGGTGAGTCGTTAACTTTGTATTAAGGAATCTCCGATACACACAGGCAATCACCGACTCCACCTAGTAAGTCTCCGATTGCGGGTTATTTTGCTAGCTAAGAGTGTTGTCCACGACCAGACTCGAAAGAAAAGCTACCTAAAGCAGTCCCCGATTTCACCATCGTGTGTCGCCGATTCCACCTTGTGAATCGTCGACTCCACTTGGTTTTTTCTCTCGAGCCTCGATTCAGCTCGAAAGTCAAAAAATCTAAGGCCAGTCGCCGACTTCACTTGGTTTCTTTCGAGTTAGCCCGATCAATACCTGCACTCCGGTTGGAATTTGCTTTTGTCATCTATGGTATCTGAAAGACAAAAGCACGATTACCCTCTGAGGAATAAAAGTAAATCCTCAGTGGCACCCGATGGGGCATATACTGAGCATCCTCAGCCAAACATACAAGTTGAGAGGTTCGAGGATGCTCAAGCTGATCTGCCCTCTAGGACATCCATCTCTCCCGCTCTAGAAGCGAGGTTGATTAACTTCATGGATAACATGGAAAGAAGAGTTAGCAACCTCGAGAAAGCGAGGAGTCAGAGAACCATCGCCCGCGAGAGAGCAGGTGAATCGGCTTCTCACAATTCTCCGACTGCGGAGAAAAAGAATGGTCCAGAACCAGAAAAATCAAGAGCTGGACCCAGTAAGAGTCGCACTGAGATGACTCTTACAACACGATTCATAGAGGACCTCCGTCGGAAGCTGGCCGACAATCTAGTCATCAGCAGTCCGATCGAGTTCCTAAGAGTCAAAAGCGCTCCTTTCCAAGAGGACCTTTTGAAGGTGGCCTTTCCACCAACCTGGCGGGTGCCCAGAATAGAGTCGTACGATATCCGAAAGATCACGTCAACCTCTACCTCAATATTCTGTAGCCGCAAACCACTGACAACGCACTACTGTGTCGAGCATTCCCCGGTACTCTTAAGGGCAATGCCTATCGGTGGTTTTCCGATCTGCCAGCTGGATCAGTCTCCAGCTTTGCAGACCTCGCATCCAAATTTATCGCCCAACATGTGGGGATGATTAGGATCAAACACAATGCCAATGCACTACTGGCACTGCGACAGGACAAACTGTCTCTGAGGGATTACACAATTAAGTTCACTTCAATGATGACAGAAGTGAGCGACTTAATCCCAAGTCTGGCCATTGCGAGGTACACAAATGGGTAGTACCCTACTCCCCTCTGACCCTGAATCTTACGCTCCATAAAGTGGAGACCTTACCCGACCTCTTCCAACGAGCTCAATCATTCATTGAGGTGGAAGAGCAGAATGAAAACAAGCCAGTGGAACTTGAGAATACTAACTTCAAAAAACAAAAGTTCGAGAAGAAGAGCTACAATGACTCCTCGAACAGATACACTAGCGATGCGGCTGATTCCTTCAGAAAAGAATGAAAGCCTAAACACGATAACAAGATGTATCAAACATCCACCAAACAGTCGCCAAGGGGTCCACCTCAACCATGGAAGGATCGAACCCCACTAACAATCAGCAAAGGCGAGCTGTTTGAAAAACTGAAGAACAGAGCGGATCTGCCCGCTCCCCGCTCTATGGACCCTGCAACCAAGGATAGCCGTCAAAAAGGTGGAAGATTCTGTAAATTCCACAAGGACCACGGCCATCTGACGGACTATTGCAGGGAGTTTTCGCTTTATGACACGAAAGGGAAGTGCCCACGCTCTCCTTCACCAGACATCGACAATAGCGAGGACCACCCACGGAAAACCATCCATATGCTATTTGGTGGTAGACCCACAGGAAGGTAAGCATAACTAAGAGGAATAGAAATAAGCTGTCACCCAAAGGTCCTTGCATCTGGCGCACGGACAACATACAACAACATTGCGCTTAGTATTGAGCACGTTAGAGCCTCTTAGTCTATATGTTAGTTTAAATTGCAAAGTAGAAAAATTAGACTACGACTCAATTAAATTGCAAATTTTACTGTTGTAATTTACATTCTCAATAAAATTTAGATTTATCATCTACCTATGACTCTAGCTAGCACCCCACACTATGAATCTATTTTATCGCTATTGCCTTAATAGATTAAAATCGTTTTTAATAGATTACGATTCAACCCAATCTTGTCGCTTCAGCCTAGATATGGGTCCAAAAAGTTGCTCTGTCGCTACGGCTAGAGTTCAACTACACATTAGGGTCTAAAGGTAGAGTCCTAGGTAGTTGATAGGTACAAGTGAACCCAACCACAAGATGTTCTAAGTACCCACCACACGTACCAAAATCTATTATATCGCTACGGCCGTAATAGATTAGTAATCGTTTTGTCACTATAGCCTTAACGATTCAACCCCATCTCGTCGTTACGACCTTGGTGTGGGCCAAAAGTTGCTCTGTCGCTTCAGCCGGAGTTGAACTATGATGAGACATGCCTGATTACGTCAGTCACTCCCAGCAACGCCCTTCAACAAGGACTAGGGTTCCGTCGCTTTATGCAGGACGAGTTCCACAAATGCGGAGGAAGTGTCTACGTCAAGTACTCAAGGAAACACCTGGGAATCGCCGTTTGGGACTACCAAGTTGCCGACTCCAGGGGTGAATCGCCGACTTTAGGCCTCGTGGTCAGTTCTGGTAGACTGCCAACTTGGCTCATGGGGAGTCGGCGACTCCACCTCTGAATCGGCGACTCCCATACCTGAGTCGCCAATTCCCAGCCGTTACTTGGGAGGGCCCACATCATTATGGCACCCTTCAATAGGGCACCATAATGGGGTGGGCCCCACGCTAATGAATGGGGAAACGTCCCCCAAGACCCTATAAAAGGGGTCCTTGGGGGTTCTCTACTCTCAAGTCATTCCCACTTGACCACACCACACCAGAGCAATCCAAGGAGCCCGAATCGCCTACTCTCTAGTGAGTCGCCGATTCTCCTCCCCTTCTACAGGTACATTGACGTAGAGCACGCGTCGTGGACTCCAAAGCCTCCGGTCCTCCTCGCAACCCCGCGAGCCTACTGGTAGCAGATTTCGTGCTTCATCAGCTGGCGCCATCTGTGGGACTATCGAACCACGATATCCCGTCGTAATCGTGAAATTTTCTTCGCAAAGTTCAGCTCGATTCCCTTAGGTTGAGTCGCTAACTTTGTGTTAAGGAATCTCCGATACACACAGGCAATCGCCGACTCCACCTAGTGAGTCGCCGATTGCGGGTTATTCTGCTAGCCAATAGTGATGTCCACGACTTGGTTCAAAAAGGCCATAAGTTGAATCGCCGACTCCACATAGGGAGTCACCGATTCCTTTAGCTTTTTGAGCAAGTGCTATCAATGCCTTTTGCTCTGCCACTTTCACTTCCATATAGGTTGGATTTTTCATAGAAAATCACCTATCCCCATCTGAATCGTCGATTCCCACTTGAATCAACGATTCCATACTGAGTAGGCGATTCCCACAATTGAATCGCTGACTCCCACACTGAGTAGGCGATTCCCACAGTTGAATTGTCGATTCGGTCATTCGGTCATCGTCTTCATTCATCGCTTCGGCTGAATAAGACCACACATAGCCCAGCTCTTTTACCGAAACGAATATCCATCGCTTTGGCTGGACTCGCATCGTCGTTTCGGTAAAAAAAAAAAGTTTTCACTACCAGTGATTTTGTCGGTCCACCTCCGGAATACCCAAATCTGATTTTGGAATTCTACGACCACACTGCACGTGAAAAAAGTTTTCTCTACGAGTACAGAAGAGCAGAATTTCCCAACAGTGCAAGAAATCTTTTCTGGGATAGGTCTAAACAGGCATCCCGAAAACCACCTCCGGCAGCACTGCTCAAGGGGGTCACAAACTTTGGGGACTAGTAGTACTGCTCAAGGGGGTCACAAAACTGCAAAGAAATATTATACGAAATTTTTTCTGTTTTGTGACACCCGGGGGGCATCTACCTACCTATAGCTTCCGACACTTCGGAAGAACTTCCACTCGTAGTCTGTTGCTTCAACCCGATAGAAGCAACCATCCCATTTATGGCTCCTTTTACTAAGGGTCATAAAAAGAAAGCTCTCACAATTACTACTGAGGTAGGAGCTTCTGGTAGGTGGGTTGGTTCCCGTACTATACCAACCTTCAATATACCACTATCAGCACATGAGGTGCCCTCATCACTCCCATCAAATGGGGGAGTGAACCTAACTCCTACGCTACAAGAGAGGTTGATTAACTTTATGGATTCCATAGAAAAAAGAGTTAGCAATCTCGAGAAAGCGAGGGGTAACAAGACCATCATCCGTGAAGGAGCGGGTGAATCTGGTCTTACTATCCTCCATCTACGGAGAAAAAGAGGAAATCTCCAGCACCTCCTAAGGCAAATGCTGGACCTAGCAAGAGTCGCACTCATAAGACTCTTACAACAAAGTTCGTGGAAGATCTTCGTCGGAAGCCAGCCGACAATCCGGTCGCCAGCAGTCCGATCGAGTTCTTGAGAATCAAAAGCGCTCCTTTTTACAAGGACCTTTTGAAAGAATCTTTTCCACCAACCTGGCGGGTACCCAAGATAGAAGCGTATGACGGTTCAAGTGCTCCAAAAGATCACATCAACATCTACCTTAGTGTCTTGGAACCGCAGACCACCGATAGCGGACTGTTGTGTCGGGCATTCCCCGACACTCTCAAAGGCAACGCTTATCGATGGTTCTCTGGTCTGCCAGCTAGCTCGGTCTCCAGCTTCGCGGACCTCTCTTCAAAGTTCATCGCCCAACATGTGGGGATGATCAGAATAAAACACAGTGCCAATGCACTACTCGCATTACGACAGAACAAACTGTCTCTGAGGGATTACACGATTAAGTTCACTTCGATGATGACAGAAGTGAACGACCTAATCCCGAGTCTGGCCATAGCGGGGTACATGAATGGGCTACTCCCCTACTCCCCTACTCCCTTTTGGCCCAGAACCTTACGCTCCACAAAGTGGAGACCCTCGCCGACCTCTTCCAATGAGCTCAATCGTTCATTGAGATAGAAGAGGAGAACAATAATAAGCTGGACGGAGTCGAGCCACCCAGTCGGAAAAAACCTCGCTATGCTAAAGAAGATACATACGAGGATACAAGTTCCCAGTCTGAAACCTCGACTAGTCCTCCTCGATACAGAGAGGAGCTTCTCATCAGCAGTTATGACCACCAAAGTCATCACTCACACTCTCAGTCTGGTAACAGTTATGGCCACGAAAGTCATAGCTCATACTCTCGGCCCAGTAACAGTTATGAACATAGCCCACGCTCTCGATCCTATGACAGTGATGGAAACCAGAGCCACAGTTCACACTCGCAATCAAGTACATCACGCTAGTAGTGAGGAACTATCAGCTGTTAAAAGATAGGATTGGCCAGAGTAACCATGCAGGCTATGCTTCTGTCAGTGGCAACCAACGACAAAAAAACACGTTAATTCTTTTGTTTGTCGCTCATACTATTCTCATGTATTCTCAATAGCGATATTATTCTAAATAAATCTCTCTTTAATCCGTAGAGATATATGCAGTATCGTATTTAGAATAATCATCCATCGCTTCAGACGGATCAATCATCCATCGCTTCGGCTAGATGACATCCGTCTCTTCAACCTCATGTATCATCCGTCGCTTTGGCTGGATGATACCCGTTGCTCAGACCTAGCTTACGACCCACGAGTCTAAGTGATGGTCACAAATCATGTCCTAAGTACAAATGAACCTAAAAGGTTCTTCTAAGTACCCACGACACATACGATTCAACCCCATCTTGTCGCAATGGCCTTGATAAGGGTAAAAAGTTATTCTGTCGCTTCGGCCAGAGTTCAACTATACATTAGGGAATGAAATCTAGAGTCTTAGGTTCTCAAAAAATCTTAAGTCCTATTCCCGATAATTTTTGTATGTCCAAGTTTAGCCCTATTCCCAAGTTTAGCCGTAGACTGAGCTATGATTCGTACGACCAAGTTTACGCACAGAGTGGCTAGCAATAGGGTTAGCAGAGTCTAATTTACGTCCAGAGTTGCTAAATTACGACTTGTGAATCTAGTTTCGGGTCTGAGTTACAATTCAAAAAATAAATTAAATAAACAATTAATTAAGAAAGCAAAATAATTGATTGAGTTCCAAAAAATTACAAAAATATCAAACATTACAAGAGGGGGAGTATCACAAGCTCTCTCCGACACTTCTGTCGCTTCGGCCAGAAATCGTCACGTTTCAAAAGAGAATATCACAAGCTCTCTCCAACATCAGGGTTCAAACTTTAGTTGTAATTATAAAATTACAAACGTAACCCTCGAGTTTGAAAAATTTGCATCCTTCGGATTTTTCATTCGCGCTATCTTTTACAACTCTACATTAATCTGGAGGTATAAATTATCCGCAAATTTAACCGTAGGCAGAGCTACGATTCGTACGACCAAGTCTACGCCCAGAGTGGCTAGCAATAAGGTTAACAGAGTCTAATTTACGTCCAGAGTGGCTAAATTACGACTTGTGAATCTAGTTTCGGGCCTTAGTTACAATTTAAAGGGTAATTTATATGAAAGATTAGCAATAAAACAAAAGATAGCCCATTAACAATCGTTTCAAGGGGGAGTATCACAAACTCTCTCTCCCGACACTTCTGTCAATTTGGATAGAAGTCGTCACATTTCGAGGAGAGGTGTCACAAACTCTCCCGACACTTTTTTCAATTGGGATAGAAGTCGTCACATTTCAAGGGGGAGTATCACAAACTTTCCCGATACTTCTGTCAATTTGGATAGA